>CAXKVV010002156.1:0-47692 GCA_964058805.1 Schoenoplectus triqueter
AAGGCATGAGATTGTGTATTATAGCCGATCATTATGGAGTTGAGACAATCATCAATAAGGTGGAGTTGTGTTGGTTTAGTTTGTGTATTATGAGAGCATTTACCCTTTTGTGATTTGAGTACTTGGATGTTAGTTATGACTTTTATTTTGATTTTTTAAGGAGTGATATTAGATATGATTGGATGTTCTAATTTGATATAGTATTTGTTAGTGTGGTGGATGAAACTTTTATTGTCTTAATTTTGAGATATTGATGCTCCATGAAATTTTGATTAGTACAATTGTTATCTCAGATTTGAGGATACGTGTGCTTCATGTGATTTGAATCTTTTGTTATATAATGGGTTGTATGGATGTGAATTAATGTTGACAATTGATTTCAAGAACCGTTGTGGTGTCATATTCATAATAGTTGCACCATCAAATTGACCTGTTAAAATAGCAAATGCTGCAAGGAACATACAACCCACATCTGTAATTATTATCTAGTACCTTGTGATTCTTCAAACTCTTGTTTTTCCAATAAAAAAATACATTTGAACGAGAACAGTGATGTAGATTTATCAGTTCTCCCCGTTTAGTCATTAGCGTAAATACATACTTAGTGATGATTTTCATTACCTAGAAAATACAGTTAATTTTTTTCACACGACAAAAAAGATTAAATATGTATATTTCAAGAGATTGTTAACAGTCTTAATGCATAGTTACTTGATATGTTCACATCTATCTTGCCCTAGTTTCAATAAAAACTGATGACTCTATTTAGTTATTTTAATCCAAAGGGAAATATAAACGGAAGTCGCAAGAAAACGAGTAATGATGAGGGGAATTAATTCAGAGAATTTTTCAATATATGACCAGTTCAACTTTTGACATGATCACAAAATACACATATAATTAAAAATTAATTATCTAACATTGTTTACCCCACAAAATATTCTTTCTTGATTACAAAGGAGAAGAAGATAATATCTTAAAATACAAAAGAAAGAAAGAAATAAATGACAAGTGAGGCTATATGTCATTTTGGAAAAAGGGGTTGTGAATGATGATACGTCGAATTTTAGTGAAAGAAAGAAAAGATAAATTTAGGGATACAAAAAAAAGATGATTAATTTAAATGATTAATCAATTAAATATATAAATCAAATCCCTAAAATATATGTACTAAAATTCTAGACCTAAAGCCTAAAAATTATATTTCATGAAAAATGGAATTTTCATGAAATCCTAGAATTATTTTGATAATTTTCAGAACATGAATGAGACAAAAAGAATTTCTGAAAATTAATCAATTTAATTGGAAAATAGGCTTTGAATTTATCCAATGACTAATACAAGGGTAAAATGGTAAATAAAATTACCATTAAACTAACACATTTTTAGGAATTTTTGGTTAAATTCTGAAGATTCTTGAGCTAAGAAAACATTCAGAGCAAATAAAAAAAACTTAAATTCTGATTAAAAATTGAATTTAAGGAATATCTGTCCACATTAATGTACGAACCAAAGAATGTGGTCCCATTTGTCATAGCGCTAAAAGAAATTTCAGCGCCTTTATTAAGTCTCAGACCAAGTTCATTCAGTTTGCTCTTCAATTAGTTGGTTCATATTTGAAGAAAAGAAAGGAAGATGTTTGAACCTGGTTCCCGCGCCATACTGCTCTGGTGTGGGATCCGCTTCTTTGGCGGTGCATGAAGACCAAGCCTAGTTGGACAGTTTGATTGATTTGAAATCGCTCTTTTCCTTCCCCTCCGATTTTTGTCTTCTTCCTGGTGTGACGTTGATGCTCGAGGCGCAATTCCGTCCCGCCGAGGGCCCTTGCGACGCATGGCAGTTAAAAAAAATCCTGAATTAAGCAGGTGAGATAAAAGAAAGATGGTCAGCGAGTTAGAATCATATCAGAATGAAGATAATGGTGGTGAAGATTTATTTCAGTAAAACTCTGATTCTTATGATAAAATTGGGACTTCAAAGATTGCCAGAGGATGAAGGATGTCACTGGGTGTTTAATTAGAACAAAGTTATGCCAATTTTGGTAAGTACCATAAATTATTCCGTGGGCAAGTTGTTGGAACTCACTAAGCAAGAACTCAAAACATCAAGAGAATAAGTTCCTGAAGTAATGGGAGATGTTTACAAGCATAGAATATTCAGTGAGCATACTGCAGTTTAATGGGTTCACCAAGACCATGGTTTGAATCAAGTGTAGGTGAGGAAGAGGAGTAAGCATTGGAGCATGAAATTGATGAAAGTGGAGAATTGAAAGCTTACCTTGATGAAATCTGAGTTAGTAACCAAGTGGAGGATTGAGAAAGTCGCTAATACGATTTTGTTTCACCTGCATAAAGAATTAATTAGATGTTGAGTGAATCGTTTCCTTATAATGATCAGAATATATATAAAACAAAATTAAATAAAAATGCTTACTCAAGAGACTAAGCGTTGCATGAGTCAAAAGATTTCAACAGGAAAGAGACATGGTTCTAATGGTCCCTGATGCTTGAAATGAATGAGGTGAAGGGCTAAAGTTGTAAAGTTCCTACAAGGCGCATTCGGGTTAGGGGATGAATGAGAAGTAGAAAAATGATATAACTTGATGAGTTCAAAAATAATGTTTTTTTTAAGGAAAAAAAGGATGTGCGGTATACTGGTAAACCAATTTTAAATATAATTGAAAAATGAGAATTAAACAGAGAGATGATGTGTATGAATGGATGAGATTTAAAAGATTACCTTTGGTGTGATTGAAAGGATAAGAAAGAGATAGGCATGGGTAATAATAGCTTGATGTCAGGATTCCAGTAAAAGGCGCAATGTTAATCTCCAGTAAAAGAATAGTAGAAGTGAGTAGATTTAGTGACTATAATAGAAAGTGAAGGTGGCTCAGTAGAAAGCGTATGGCCAAAGTAGGGAAAAGTAAAAAAAAAACGTTGGTATAATACAATGGGTATTCTGCAGCCTACTGTATATAACAGACTGAGTCCTTTCATAGACACCTGTCGATAGTCTATTTGCTCCAAAGCAATAGGAGAATCATTTTTACATAATTACTTTTCTCTGGTTGCACTTGGCCTATGACAATGCATAGAAAGAAAAAAAACTTTGAACTTATCATTGCGGTGTACAGACTTGGTGTAAAGTTGAGCGAGAAATATCAGTACTAGTGAAATGGCCTGACCTTGATCTGAGAACGTTTTTTTTTACTCTAATTAATCTAGGCCTTATAGGTATGCTCGCAATATCAAGGATGAAGGCCAGGTCATCAATCCGAGTGCATAAGGGATGACCAATCAGAAGATAAGAAACAAACAAACACAATATTGGTGAATCTCAGCTGTTAAAATGAGTTTAGATGAAATGGTGTGATGACAACTCAAAGATCTAGTCCTGATCTTATGAGACCAGTAAAGAAGGAGCTCACAACCGACTGTATAAAGGGGCAAAAATGAACACTTGGCGTTATGCCATTGGATACGGCTAGCATAAGTGAAATCCCTGAAATATCCTTGATGCCCTAGACTTGGGTTATATAAACCCTTATTAGCAAAAGAAGAGGGCAGGAGGCTGGGTGAGAAAAATTTAGAGAGAAACAAAAAAAAACTTCAGATTCGAAACTTCAATATAATTTCTTCTTCATAATAGCCTTCAAGTAGCATAGGTAGATCATATAGTTCCTGTTTTATTTCAAGCTCGATGTCATATTTGTAAAATAGGAAATTTGTGCAATGAGATAGGGGCTTACAAATGTGTTAACTCCTCCCCTTTTACCTTTCGTGCACTGTTATCTATTTGCATTTTTTTTTCTTTTTTTCTTTTCTTTTTTCTTTTTTTTTATTTGCTTGCTATTTTCTGCTTATGATCTTTGCTTCTCTACTGTATCTATTTCCCGAAGTTGACTTGGCTTTGGTCTGTACCACAAACCTTGTTGGATACTAGATAAAAGCTCGAGCAGATATATTTAAAACTTTAGCAGATCTATGAATCCAGTATAAAAAAAAAATCAACTTTGAAAGTTGAGAAGAATATTTGTATAAGGAACTGGAGGAGATCATTTTTTTAGCGTTTAGAGTGCAAAATCAATTTATACCTGCGAAATTTGATCATTTTATGTTCAGTTACGGCATCTATTCTTAGTTTTCCTTTATTTATTTATTTTTAACGTATATTATTCTGCATTTAGTGGTCTTCTGCTATATTTTATATAAAACCTATGTTTGAAAATATAAAACAAAAGAATCTATCATAATAATAACTTTAAGCTTCTTTAATGATAAGAGCTTTTCTTGATTTTGGTGCCGGTTATATACAACCGTGAGTGTCTAATCTTGAGAAGTTGTAAGGCTTGTGCTGGTTATATACAACCGCGAGTGCTTGCCATCAGGAGAAACTAATATTTTAAGCATTTGATAAACTTTACACAAAATATGAAAGATACTAGCATGTTCTGATGATTTTCTGAAAATTAAACTCTTTTGCAAAAAGGTTAATTCTTAAAACTCATATTTAGTGTAAATAAGGTAGCATTACAGTTTTAGTAATATTTCATAATAAGAATCATATAAACATTTACTATAGTAACAATCCAAGACCCATTATTGTTCTTATTTTTCTGAGAAACTATTTTGAAATTTGTCTATTATTGTCTTAAATGAGAAGCTTACCTATATAAAATTTGTTATAAATATTCCTCTTTATAATCCCTTAAGCTTGTTTAAATCTCCTTTTAAACAGATTTTCTAAAATCCCAAAAATACCCTCTGATTTTTCTCTTTTACTGGCAGCAGTAAAATGATCCAATAAACTGTAGCAATCTATAAATTTGACATATAAATTTTATTTTATATTCTTATTTTCCATAAAGATTAGAGTTTAACTGTAAATTTTGAGATAAAAATATAAAGTTTTGAGTACCCAAATACCCTAATTACTCTTAACTATCCATTAATTACAGTTTTAACACTTTGGTCAAAATCACTTGAAACTTAACCAAAATGGCGTCAAATCAAAAAAACTTCAAAAATAAAAGTTGTTTTAAATTACCCAATGTGTCTTACTGTCACCTTGTCCCAGTATATTATTTTGAGAAATTTGCATAAAAACCCAAATGTTTCAATAATTTTGAATCCTTCTCTTAAAGATCACAAAAAATCTCATTTGAGTTGGACCTTTCTGTAAATATGACACATATATTTTGTTTTATATTCTCAAACTCTATTGTAAATAATGCTTAACCAAAAAATTTCAAACAAAAATATTAATCTCTGAATGTTCAAAAGAGTAAAACGATTCTGACAGGTTTATTTTTCTGATTTAGACCCCTGAACAAGGACTGATTTGTAAATATGTCCAAACCTGACCAAATAAAAATATGATCAACATTAAAGTTATTCATAATCTTCTACTTAATTTTTCTATCAGATAAAATTGATATGTTATGGTGAAATGACCCTTGTCAGTCCCTTTTATTCCTCACAACATAAAATAAACGGTATATATATTTGTAAATACGATGCATGTGTTTTGTTTTATGTGTTTAAAATATATATCAAATAGTGTTTTCCTACATATTTTCAAAGAAAACCACTACTTTAAATTGTTTAAATAATGCGGACATGTCTTTTCCTCTTTCATAAGTTAGTAGAAGTGCATGGAACTTGTTTGGTATAAAATCATGAAACTTTTAACTAATTCGAAAATAGTTAAGATTATGAAAATTATTAAATATGCATTTAAGAAGAAACGTTGAGGTAGGATAGATTATTATGTTTCCTTTTACTAAAACATATATGCATAAAAAAATCCTAAATAAAGAGGTAAGATGAAAAATACGTACAAGACAAAATCACAAAATTCAAAAAAATACTTCCTAGCAGTATAATTGAAAGAGCATTACGAGCTCATCTTAAGTATTAGATTGATATAAAATATATACATATATATATAATCATATGACCAGTATTCAAATATGACAAGGAAAATAATAATATAAAATGAAGGCATTCAGATCATTATAACGATATTAGTTTGGTAGAACGCAGGATTAATAAGTTTTAATTCAAATTCAATGGACGTGCAAAATGATGGTACAAAGATTATTCGGTCTCCATTGAAGCCAGAAGAAATAAGAGAGAAAGATTCTCAGCATGAGGCTGAAACAAATTTAGTCAATACACAGAAATAATCTATGTGGATGGAATAAATAAATAAGCCCAGCGCAAGGAGCCTGGTCCGAAAAAGAGAAGAAAAAGAAAAAGATAAGACCCAATTTATGAAAACTAAAATCAGAAATTGAGAAGCCCAAATTTATAACTAAATAAATAAATAATTATCCCGGCCCAAAGAAAGAAGAAATTCAATTGGCCCGGCTTAAAGAAAAAAAAAACTTATTTTGGCCCATTATACATAATAATCTCAGAAAAATAAAAGAGACAATTATTTGAAACCCAAAAATAAAGAAAATACATATAAATGAAATAAAAATTATTTTAAAGCCTTTTCAAACTCCAAATTGAATGAAATTAATTTTAAAATTTTATTTTATTATATTTCACAAAATTAAAATATATATTTCTCATGAAACTAAAATAAAATGAAAAATAAACCTACTCTTTTCTTAAATAATAAACGATTCGTAAAAGAAAATGTATAGATATTCATAATAATAATTATAAATAAGTTTTAGATAAATATATCTTGTTAATAAAAAATATAATATTTTTTTTCATTAATAACAAAAGATAACTAAATACACATAAATAAAATAAAATTCATTAAGTAAATTTATTTAATCCATAAGGAATAAAATAAATGAATATATGATAGTCCTCTTAATTTGTAAATAATAAAAATAATAAAATAATAAATAAAAATGTAACTATATATATATATATATATATATATATATAAATAAATAAAACTTTCTTTTCAAATAAATAAAATAAATGAAGTAATTTGAAATTCACTTCTTATAGATGAGATTTAAATCTCTATTTTCAAATAAATAAAATAAATTGTAAATAGATAAAAAAAATATATTAATTAAATAGTAAACTCAATTCTTCATGTTATAAACTCGCAAGATGTCTTACCCAGGTTATAATTTGACAGTGCGTCAAATTTCATAATTTGGAAGATCAGTAAAAAACCATTAAGTGACCCAAATCTCATCGGTTTCCTGATAAGAAAATCTAATAAAGCCCAAAACGCTTAGATTTTAAACCTAGGTTGTAGGTTGGCATAACGCTTCAAACTTTACAATTTAGAAGATCAATTAAATGACTAAGTGATCCAAATCTCACCCATTTTTCTGATAATTAAACCTAATAAAGCCTAAAACGCTCAGGTTTACATTGCCTGGATTATGAGCTAGCATAGTTTCATAATCTGGAAGATTGGTAAGACAGTTAAGTGACCCAAATTTCACATGTTCCCGATAAATTAAACCTAACAAAGCCCAAAACGCTCAGGTTTAAACATCCTAAATTATAAACTCATAGAGTTTTATGATTTAGAAGATCAGTAAGATAATTAAGTGGACCAAATTCATCATCTTCTGATAATTGAATTTATAAGGTATAAGAACACCCAGATTCACCAGTCTCGTATTAGGGTTTGAGCTACCACACAGGTTCATTAAAACAACAAAACCAAGAATAATCGTTGTTGATTAGTTCTCGTTACTCAAAATGACCTATTTAATTAATTTTATTTATATTCTAATTCTTTCTTCTTAGCATCGAAGGTTCCTAGGATTCATAGCCCAGGGTAATTAACAGTGAGGGCTTGCGCTCACTGGAACAATAAAGTTCCTACAATCACTAAAAAAAACCTTTGGATGTATAATCCTAAAAATAAATACATAAATATACATCTGAGGGTGGTACCGTGTCCTTCTTCCGCCGTTCTCACTCGATTCTTTTCCTGAGTGAGGAGAGGCGCGAAAAAGGATCGCACAAACATTCATTAATTTTTATTTTGTAATTTGAAAGCATCAAACAACACATCAATCATATATAGGATGAAATAGAAATAACAAACAAATTACACTCACCCAAAAAAATTAACAGAACAAGGAAATAGAAATCAAGAACAGGAATATTGGCAAAATGGAAAGAGATGGAATACACTCTAGTAATTCACAGCACGGCATGACTTCCTGATCTCGCCTTGTGTTCCGTATGGCATTGCAATGTTGCCCATTTTCACCATTGACTCTGCAAACTTTGCCTCAAAGTGCTGTGTAGTCCGTAAGTCGTTCACAAGGTTTGCGGTCTCACTGCTTGACAGGAGGCTCCAATCTGAAAAAAAGAGTCCTTTGAGATCTGCGACATTGTGGTAATATTGGTTATCCAGCTTGCTTGGGGTGACAAAATCCTGAGGAACCACATCATCAACATGTGCATTTTCTGGACACTTGGTTCTCAGAAAATAGCCAAACCCTTGATCCATCGTGGGGTCAATGTTGGGGTAGAGGCGTTGTGTGAAGGAAGAGCAGTGGGAGCGACCAATTGAGTGGGCACCGGAAAGTGCAACGAGATCGTCTGTAGAGAGCCCCTGGGCTTCAAATAGGGCTTTCAGTACAGTAAGATTGTGGAAGGGAGCGGGAAGTGCGTTGAGGACCTCATCTGCATTGGAAATCCTACCGTCGAGCCTTCCCGAAGGGATTTCATAGGATATCTGTCCAAGGAAATAAGATGCATCACGTGCTGCAAATGCGATGATATCTGCACAGGAGACGGCACCGGGACATTCGTGTTCAAGAGCTGACTTCACCTCATCGATCACTTCAAAGCCACGGAGGCTGGGATTGTTCGGAACAGCCAATTTCTCAGGGTTTGGGTTTAGTGATGAAGGGTCAAGTAGGATAGAAGCATCACAGCCCTTACAAAGGGATTAACAAAGGAAAAATAAATGTTATTTTCCATTGCATATTACTCTTGAAAGACAGGAAATGCAGTAAGGTATGGATAATTTTAGTGTTGAAAAGTTCAGGTAAATCAGACTACCAGCATATTTAGATTATATTGATAACACCAAGCAACCTTACTGGTCAACCTATCCTGATACTATTATAAATAGAAAAGGATATTTCATTCCTTGTAATAATTATACTTTGTCGTATAAAATCCCATATGCTTGTTTGTAAAATTTGTGTTAATTCACACATACGGAACAGTGATCTAGCTAGTGATAAAATTTAAATTGTTCCAAAAAAATAAACCTGAGCAGCATAAATATGCTAAGTCAATATAGACTAATTATGAAAGATAGTAGTTAAGTCTAAGGACAACATTAATTCTACTGAACACAAGCTTAAGGGCAACACAGCTGACATTAGGGACATCATTATTAAGTTTCATTAGAATAAATTAAGAAATTTAATTTCAAGTTTTTAATAGGCATAGTATATATAAAGCCCCCACATTAATTTGGGATTCATTAATTAAGAATGAAAAAAAATATACACAGAATATGCATCAATTAGAAAGATATAATTATGTTTGTATACCCTAACAAAGCAGTCATGGAAGAACATTCTGATCAGGCCAGCGCCGAGGCCAGGTTCTTGCGAGACATACTTGTAGACTACACCTTTGACAATGTCTTCTGCTTGAGGGCAAGTATTTGTGCACTTGTAGTGACCTACTTCAAGAGATTTGGTGGACAGTGCACCGAATAGGAGGAGACATGAGAGAAAAAATTGAATTTGTAATGTATTTCTTGCATCCATTTCGTAACTTGTATAGACTGCAAAGTTTAATCTGAGAGCGAGAGTGTGAGGGAGTGAGATTTCTAGTTTGAGCTTTAATTTTCTGTTGATTGTATTTGATTGCATGGTTGCCTATTATATAGGGGAGCAATTTGTCAGAGCTATATATATATATATATATATATATTCAAGTATTTAAGGGAGTACTTATATAAGGTTATAGCTGACTTGTTCTTCCAGGTTATTAAAATATCTGATTTGACATTGGACCTAATTCAGAAGTTGCTGTCGTTGGTAGAATGATTTCGGCAGATGAAGCTTAGAGAGTTCGAGAGAGATGGAAAAACAGAGCCCGTGAAGCCGGACATAATTTTTCTATGTTTATAAATTATAAAATATATAATTGAAAGATGACACTCCACCTCTCAATTGTGGTCTAGAATAAAATCAAACTCCGTTCATTTTGCTATTAGTACTGGGCCTACTGGCAGATATAAGATATTGGCATGTGCAATTAGTAGTCTTTTCCTGGGAGACCATAAGCATTATTTAACGGGCTTATGATATGCCAATCCTTAGTATTATTATTATTATTATTATTAAATGAATTTCAAACATAAAAAAATAGCAGCATACTATCATAAAAACAACTATGACAACTTACTACCATAGAAACAACTATGACAGCGGATGCATTTTGGTGACATTATATGTATTTTGTATTAATTTTACAAAACATTAATTGAATTATACACATTAATTTATGAAGTAAATTTGTAAAATCCGATGGTGCATTTGCATTCATACCTACGCATGTAGCTCCGCAACTGCCCGGCGACAACGTCTTCATTGCAACGCCCTCAAGCAGTCAAGCTAGGTCTGTGTTGCCTCTAGTAGGACACTTGGAGAAGGTTGTGCTGATCTATTTGGTTGAAATTAACGTTCTAGTTGACAGTCTATTCTGAACAGTTAAAATGACATAATGTATTGATCTCAGAATTTCATTCAGTTTAGGACTTCATTAATCTTTTGTGAGTTAATTGTTCTTCATTTTAGCAAGTTAAACTGCTATTGCGCAAAAACAGGGGAGCTATATTTTATGATTTTAGTTTGAAATAACTAATTCCAAGTGTTTAAGCGAAATAATTAAGTCCAACAAAATGAAGGTACTCAATGGATCTTTTTTAGTAAACTACAACCATATATGAGGAAAAAAAATCTGGTTTAGACATTTTATCGAACACCCGGTAACATTCATTTTCAAATAACATGAAGCCAAATCTGACGCCCCAAGTTTTAAATTCCAAGTACGAACTTAAATGCACTCATAAAATATATTACTTACAGCTTGGAAGAAGGATAATAGAGCTTGACTTCATGTGTTTGCATTTGTTGTTGTTATGTAGAGTAGTAGAGCTTCTGACGGAACTAGGGGTTTAAAGAACTTTGAACTCAAAATTTGGATCAAAGTCTTTCTTATTTATTGATATTGCATTGATATTGCAGCGAGATTCATAATAATCATTATATAAAATTGAGAAAAAAAATAAAAATATGAATCTCAATGCAGAATCAATGGATGGAAGAAACTTCGAACCAAATTTTGGGTTAAAAAGGTTTTGAACCTAATCTGGTTTTTAGACTTCGGGGAAAAATGATACAATGAGTAATAAAGAAAAACGTTATTGTGAATTATATCATTTTCCTGGTTTCCTCCACGAATCTGCTTCGGTCAGATTTTTTCTGATTACATTATCCGATCCGGTTCAGTAATGACCCGGAATTCTTGTTTTTATTTATTTTTGTTCTGCATGCAAGTCCATTTCAAAATTTCTGCGGCGGCCTGATAACTATCTCTGTGGTGCGTATCCTCTGTTATCATAAGATTTACTGTGGACCATAGTAACAAGTTCGTGATTTGGAAAACGTTCGGCGAGATTAAAATTTGACGTTCGGATATAATACAGGTATAATTCGGGAATAGTTCGTTTCACATAATATAAATAAAATATTAAAATATATTAAAAACTATAAAATTCTACATAAAATAATATATAATGTGTTTTTTTGCCGAATAATTCGTGAATAATATATTTTTTGTCCAAAAAAATGCACTGTATATTAAACTGACGAATTATTCGTGAAACATCCGGCTATGGGTGAAAAACGAATTATTCGCGAGTGTTGTTACTATGCTGTGGACAGCGCAAGAGAAGGAAAAGACGGTGGGCAGCGTTTATTTAAAGCATGAGATAACTTCACAATGGGTTATTTTGACAATTTTGGCAATAAATTTTTAAATAAAAATAAAAACTTAAAAATATAAAAAGTTTATAGATATATATTTTTTTACTTATAAATTAATGGTCATTTAAATTTCATATAATTTTATTATCGTTTGATACTCCATCAAATATAATCAAAATTTTATACAATTTATAACGGTTACAATTTAATAATCTTTGATGGAATATCAAACGATAATGAAATAACATGAAATTTGAATGACTATCAATTTATAAGTAAAAAAATATATTTATAATTTTTTATTTTAAGATTTTTATGATATTTATTTAAGAGCTCATAGAGAAATAAACTAGGTATTTCAATAAAACTGACCGCTGAAGAGATAAATCATATTTCTCTTTCTTAAATGTTTTCATCTTTCTTGAAAAAAAATGCAATTCACTGAAGAGACCATCAAAGAGATGAAACACATCGTCAGAGAGACGAAATAGATAGTCGAAAAGATCATCAGAGATAAAAAAATCAGACCTAGATCTATTCTCAGAGAAAGAGAAAGAAATTTGTATAACAAGAGAGACAAAGAATAATTTGAATTGAGAGATAACTGATGGGAAAAGATTTAAATAGAGGTGGTGATTGACTTTCAAATATATGGATGGTGGATTTCCTCATGATGATGAAGTGAGGAAAAAAAACTCTCTCTTTAAAATAATTAACATGAAAAACATTCATATATAAATAACTCAAACATTCATATTATTAGGGTTTATCATCCGCACTCCACGGTGAAGTTGTACGTAAGGACATAAATATATATGCGCAAAAAATAAATTTTAGGTTGAGAATTGAAAACTTGTTTGTTATAGTCTGTGTAAAATTATGCGGGTATAAACATAAATGGGCAGATCAAATAGACCCAGAGCATAGACAGACCAGGATAAGCAGTAGCGGATTTAGAAAAAGTACCCCTAGAAATCTTGGGTCCGTTATTAGATCAGACATGATGGATTTTAAATTATGACAGATAGGTCAGACATAAAATTGAGAAAAACCTACAATGGCACTGCTGCACGTCAAGTTTTAGAAGGTATTGTAAGACAACCACAAGCAGAAGGTACAATACAAGGTGCTTTTGTGTGCTATGGGGCTGGGGATGAGTTCGAGCCTCAAGCATTCGCATCCCGTTTTTAATCAAATTTTCAATCTAAAACTGATGATTAATTTGCTGTGGCTCCAGTATGCCGACGTACGTGAAATTTCGGCTGCGCTTCTGCGTTTCATCAGAGACGAATTCGAAACGCTGAAACTGCCGAATTGAAAGCTGAAACCGCCGTATCTGAGATGTATCAGAACAAATCTTGTCCGTATCGGCCTAGACAAACTTCATAAAAAAAATCCAATACGTGGTGTGTTTGTAAGTGATATTTAATATTCAATTTCCACAATAATTATGTAATTATGTGTATGTTCAGAAAATAAAAATTTTGTTTTTATAAAACTTAAGAAAATTTAACTAAATAAAATAAGGAATTGAGAAGTCTCAAATTTTTTTCCACGTTCATATTTAATTATTATAATATATATCAATCAAAAGTTTAAAATAAATTTATAATTATAATTTGCTACCAACTAAGGTTATTAGATTTTTGGTTCTAAAAATTTTACTCAACAAAATTACGTAATTTTTATTGTATGCAGTAAAGTTTTTCATCGCGAAGTCAGGAGAATAATTTTAGTTATAATATCATTTAAATTTAACAGAAACTATGACTCTTACTGAGTTATTTTTGTCCAAAAGGAAAATAGACTGAAGTCTGGAGAAAAAAAAGTAAAATGATGAGGGGAAATTAGATATATAATTACTTTTGACTCAATCACCAAATTAGATATATAATTACTAATGAATTATCTATCATTCATTCATTTTTATTCTACAATGTATGTCCAGTTCAACTTTTGACTCGATCACCAAATTAGATATATAATTACTAATGAATTATCTATCATTCATTCATTTTTATTCTACAATCTGAAAGCATCAAATGACACATCAATCATATCCAAGATGAAATAGAATTAACAAACAACTCAACCCAAAATATTTAACAGAAGAAAGAAATAGAAATCAAGAACACGATTATTGGCAATATCAAAAGAAAATAGAGTACACTAGTAATTCACGGCACGGCATGACTTCCTGATCTCGCCTCCGTCTGGCGTTGCAATGTTCCCCATTTTCACCATTGATTCTGCATACTTTGCCTCAAAGTGCTGAGGTGTAGTCCGTAAGTCGTTCACAAGATTTGCAGTCTCACTGCTGGTCAGGAGGCTCCAGTCTGAAAAAAAGAGTCCTTTGAGATCTGCAACATTCTGATAATATTGGTTATCTAGCTTGGTTGGGGTGACAAAATCCTGAGGAACCACATCATCAACAGGTGCATTTTCTGGACACTTTGTTCTCAGAAAAGAACCAAAGCCTTGATCCATCGTTGGGTCAATGTCGGGGTAGAGGCGTTGTGTGAAGGAAGAGCAGTGGGAGCGACCAATTGTGTGGGCACCAGAAAGTGCAACCAGATCGTCTGTAGAGAGTCCCTGGGCTTCAAATAGGGTTTTCAGTACAGTAAGATTGTGGAAGGGAGCGGGAAGTGCGTTGAGGACCTCATCTGCATTGGAAATCCTACCGTCGAGCCTTCCTGAAGGGATTTCATAGGATATTTGTCCAAGGAAATAAGATGCATCACGTGCTGCAAATGCAATGATATCTGCACAGGAGACAACACCGGGACATTCGTGTTCAAGAGCTGACTTCACCTCATCGATCACTTCAAAGCCACGAAGGCTTGGATTGTTTGGAACAGCCAATTTCTCAGGGTTTGGGTTCTGTGACGAAGGGTCAAGTAGGACTGAAGCATCACAGCCCTAAAGTACAGAGTATAACAGAAGAGCTTAAAAGAATTGTTACGGGCCATTTCATTCCTTTGATAATTGACATTACAGTAACGCATCAGTAATAATTTAGTTTAAAAAAAATCATGTAAATCAGACTTTCTGATGTGTGTGTCTATATATATATAGAGTAAAGATATAGTGAGTTTAATTTTACGGAGATTTTTTATGAGCTTAAATAAAAAATAATATTAAATTATTTTCAAATTTTAATTTATTTTGCTTATTAAATTCTTTATATGAAAATCTTATGGGATGCAAAAATTTTAAGTGTTTTGAGCTTTTTAAATTATAATTTTAATTTTTGAAAATCATAAATAAAAATAACGATAATATATTCAATACTTAAACATTATTTAAAATAAAAATAAAAACGGTGACTTAAAAAACTCAAAATATTTCAAATTTTTGCATCCCACAAGATTTTCATATAAATAATTTAATGAGGATGATAAATTAAAATTTAAAGATGATTTAATAAATTTTTTAAGTTAAGCTCTTGGAAGAATTCCGTGAGCTTAAGCTCATGATATTTTTACTCATATATATATATATATTGTTTTGTGTATTATGTGATGACAATGTAGCTAGACTGCATTATAATGTAGATTAAGTTTCGTGCTTGGTTGGGATGACAAAATCCTGAGGAACCACATCATCAACAGGTACATTTTCTGGTTGGTTGTCAGAAAAGAACCAAAGCCTTGATCCATTGTGGGTTATTTATACAAAGAAAATTCTCGAACCTAATTGTTAAGTTTTAAGGCTCAGTACCTTTTTATTTAATTACTGCATTCAGGACACATAGCGGGTAAATGATACACATTAAGGATCGATTAAATAGGAAAGAAAAATATATATACTGTGTAATTAAGTATTAATTAGAAATATTTTAATAATAAGTTTGTATACCCTAACAAAGCAGTCATGGAAGAACATCCTGATCAGGCCAGCGCCGAAGCCAGGTTCTTGCGAGACATACTTGTAGACTACACCTTTGACAATGTCTTCTGCTTGAGGGCAAGTATTTTTGCATTTGTAGTAACCTATTTCAAGAGATTTGGCGGACATTGCACCAAACAAGAGGATACAAGAGAGAAAAACTTGAATTTGTAATGCATATCTTGTATCCATTTCGTAACTAGTATGGACAGCAAACTGTATAATAAAAGAGGCGATAGTGTGAGGGAGTGAGATCTTCTAGTTGAAGACCTTAAGCTTTAATTTGTTGTTGGTTGTAGCTGATAGCAAGGTCCCCTATTATATAGGGGAGCGATTTCACAGAGTATAATCAGAATACAGAAAACAAATATTAACTAATTAAATGAAAGAACTAGTTCTCAGCTGACATTTAATTTTCTTAAAAAAAAGTTAATATCTGATTTTGACAAAGCAACGGTCGCTAGTTGCATGTATATGAGATTAGAAATTGAAACCTAACGAACTCTTTCTGTCAGTTAAATATATATATTCCTTTAGATCTGTAATATCATCAACTAACATTAGATCTGTAATATCACAATATTGTTTTCAGAAATGTACTGCATGTGAAATCAAAGTGCACGTCTTAATTACTGCAATAACACTTGAAAAGTTACTATTATTGGTAGCCAAAGCTCGGAATGAAGATCAAGCCTGAAGTTTGTATTTGAATGGTATAGAATAGCACTGTTTTGAAAATAACAGTTTTATTTTCAGATTAGCAACCATTTAAATGTAAAATTAAAATCGTGAATAGCAGCAGAATAATGCTAATCCGCTAACCCATAAAAAATGTTAGGTTAGCGGATTAGCGTTCATAAGAGTAATGAAAATAAAAAAAATAATATTTTCTTTTATATTAGTATGGAGTAGCATATTAGCGTTCATGACTCGTTCTGATGAAAAACAGGGTCAGGAAAATCGGAATAAAATTACACTCCATGTATATTTTATACGACATATTATAATCTATGTTATATTAAATATATAAAAATGAAATTGCACTCAATTCTCCAATATTAGTACCGGCAGAGATTAGCATGCGTTACAAATAGGAATTAATTAATGGGCAAGCCAGTCCCATAATTGACACAATAACAATTAACACGTACCTGCAGGAAATTAATGCGTTTAATTAGTTCTAATTATGTTTAAAACGCGTGGCTGGAGATTAGATAGACCAACTCTTATCTCGACTCAAACATGGGTCAAGGTCAACCATGTATTGCATATACTTCAATTTCATATTTTGTGCTGCGGCCTGATAACATTATCTACAGACTCATAACTCATTATCTTAAACATTTCACATCCATTTTTTCAAGCGCTTTACAATATACATTTAAATATTTTGCAATGCATACTCCAATTTTGTCGAAATACAAGTGGTTGATACCAAAGAAACACACACATTCATTTTAGTAGAAATTATAAATAGTTGACCACTTTTATATATTCCTTTTGTAAGATAATGTGTAAAATATGTACGTATTTGGACGATTCTAGATAACTGTTCCAATATGTAGCTTCATTATTCGAGCCCCAAATTGCAGGCTTGAACAATTTGACTACGACATTTGGCTGTTACGTACAAAGTGCAAACTTAATCGTTGTATAATACATCCTATTTAATTTGAGGATTTCTAATGCTATTTAATTCGAGGATTTCTATTTTATAATGTTGCATGAGTGAATCTCTTACTGTTTACTTTATCTAACATAGTTAATTAGGTTCGGTAGGGGTACAATCGGAATTTGGGACGGATGGTGCTAACTGCTAATTAAATTATATCCCTATATGAATGTATTTAATTAAGAAAATGAAAATGCTGATTCATTTTCACAGATATTAAATTCGTGTCAAGTTTAAAAGTAAAATGAATTTTAAATGGATACAGATAAAGAAAATAGAATAGAAAAAGTAACAGTCATAAAGATAACAAAATATACACAAAAAATATAAATAAAAATATTTTAAATTTAAATTAGACTTTAATTCTGCTATAAATGATATTTTATAATTAAAAATAGTTAAGATTGAAATTAATGATTGTGATTCATCTAAAAATCTAAATACAATAACTGTCAGATTAGTTATTGATCTTCTAAGTACAATTAATAACTGTCAAAATATTGATCCACAATAGAACCGCTGGTAAAATTAATATGAAAACATGCGTATGTCAAGGAGTATTGACAATTATAGTATCATGTTACACTATCATAAAAAATAACATCAATAACAATTTTTTCAAACCCATCAGTAATAAATGAAAAAATTTATAACAACCGTTACTAAAGGGCAATGAACCTCACCGCATATAAAAAAAATTAGGACATATTTTATGCCTACCTACAGTAACGATTTTTATGTAAAAATCATTGCTAATGGTGACCTTCAATAATGATTTTTACATAAAAGAGTCACTAATGGTTTTTATTTAAAAAAATAGTTCATAAAATATATTCTTGAGAGTTTCCTGAAAAGTCTTTTATCTATTTTATTTAATAACCATGAATATATAAAGAATATGAACAATTAAAGAACATGAACATATACAAATAAAAACACAAAAACACAAATATATTTTGCTCATGCAATAGTATGAAAATCTATATAATTTCTGAGAAAAAATCTGGAAAAAACTGAAAAAAAAAAGTAGATCTTAAACCTTCAAACGTGTTTTTGAGGGTCAAGTCGAGATTTATTGGCTCTAAAAATTATCATAATGATGTAAATAGTTAACTTTATAGATTTTGTTATAAGCTTTTTGTGATCATATAAAAATACCTCCATCAAAGTTTTTTTTTATTAAAAATTATAACTGTTTGAAAGTGAGGTACTCTAATTTTTTTCGATGGTGCCTCCAACCTACCAGCTAGCTAGCTGTAATCACTAATCATTTCAACAACTTCGGCATTCGTGGCTATCGAATTGCCATTTCACGGGGTCTGTAGAAATTTATTTTGAATAGGTAAACTTAGACACAAATAATATCTTTTATCGCTTGATTCTTAAATCCAATTTTGTTGCGCAAGCTTTCCTCTAAAAACGCGTTTGACATGCATATTATAATTCCTGCAGGCGGCATAAAAATTTGGAAATAAAAGACAATAAGATAAAGTATATATGTGGGCGTATATACGTATGCGTTAAATAGATTATTATTAAAATATTATGCAATTCAAACAATATATATTTTTTTGCTTATATACAAATTCACACGATCTATATGCGCGCGGGTTCATGTGATTTATAAGTGAATCCTTGCGGTCTATATATAGTCAGAAAAAAACTTGAAAAATAAAAAATAATTGGCTCTCAATGAAATTTTAACGTAGGAGTTATGTTCAATGTTTCTTCCTTTTTACTGTTAGGCTATAATAAATTTGTGTTATAATTGAATATTTTTTTATTATATTATTTATTTAGAAATAAATAAAAAATTATATATATATATATATATATAGTGGAGATACCGTGAGCTTAACCTCACGGAGACCTTCCGTGAGCTTAACTCAAAAAACATATTAAATCATTTTGAAATTTTAATTTATAATTTTCATTAAATTCTTTATATGAAAATATCATGGGATGCAAAAATTTGGAGCGTTTTCATCTTTTTAAGTTGTGGTTTTTAATTTTTTAAAATCAGCTCTAAAAAAATAATAATATATTCAATACTTGAACATCATTTTAAAAAATTAAAAATGATAACTTAAAAGCTCAAAACACTCAAAATTTTTGCATCCCACAAGATTTTTATATAAAGAATTTAATGAGAATGATAAATTAAAATTTTGAGATGAATTAATATATTTTTTGAGTTAACCTCATGGAAGGTCTCCGTGAGCAGCTCACGTTATTTCCACTCTCTCTCTCTCTCTCTATATATATATATATGTCCATATATGCAGTTGCATGCAGACATGAATAAATTCACATTTAAAAGCTTTGTAGTTATTTACATTTCAAATAACGGAGGTGGAGAGATTCAAAACTCTTTGAACTAAAAATTGAGTTTAAAGTCTTTGAGAGCCGTTGATTTTGCATTGAGATTCGTACTTTTAATAAAAATCTAAATTTAAAATTCATACTTTCAATAGTTATTATAAATCTCGATACAAAATCAACAGCTCTCAAATAATTTGAACTCAATTTTTAGTTCAAAGGCCTTTGAAGCTTCCTGCGTGCTTCAGATAATGCCGGTTGCATCGTTCAGTTTGACTTCCTAAATTGTTAAATGTACAGTTGGTTTCAATATAACGGAAATCACTGTAATGAATAGTGCGCATATACCAAAAAAAAGGGGAAATTTTGCAAGGCACGGTACTGCAGGAAGATGATCTTTGAGGTGTTACAAAGGTTAATGCTAAATTAATTACTTTTTTTCCACATGTACTAATTTATCCTTCCTCAAAATTTAAAAACAATTAATTCAAATTTTTTAAATATATATGCTTATAAAGGATTTTTTTCATTTTTAAGATTTCTATGAATTTATATAAAGTTGATTATTAAGATTATAAAAAAAAACTAGTTGTCAAGCATCCCACACTTTTTTTTTTAAATTCGAACATATAAACATTTTTTGTCAATTAATAAAATTGTAAGAATTTATTTTGTGGTATCAAAATGTAGAGACACATACTGCAATGAGTAATTAACGAGATTTCTTTTTCTGATTTTTGCAATTGTAAACTTTGTTTTTTCTTATTTTCTGTTTTTTTTAGTAAAAGATTTTTTCTTTCGTTGGTGCTCTCATAGAAGCCACTTGTAATTTTTGATTTTTTTTTTTTACCAATTACATTCCTAATTGTGTTGGACATTTACTAATTAGTCGTCGATGTCTCAAGAATTTTGGTTGTGCAAACTTAAATGTAAATAGTATTGATGCGTATCCCAAAAAGTCCCGAATAAATATTTTAATTTAAAAAGTTTTGAATTATCTGACGTTTATACATTGAACTTCTTTTCTTGAAAAAAAAATCAAGAATTCATTTCAAATCAGATGGATCAGATAAAAAAATGTTTCAAGATGAATAAATGATTGTAAATGTTTAACATCGATTTTAATTATATTTAAATATATAGTCTAAATGAGAACAAACTTTTGATCTAATGATAAGAAATGCTTCTCATCCGAAATATATATTTTTTTATCAAAAATATGAAGATCAAACCCTCAAATTTCATTAATATATAAAATTTATGTTAATCATGAGATTGTGATTGTCGTATTACAGATTGAAGTTATAGCTTATTAAAAGAAAGTAAAATAAAAATGTTATCATAAAAATCTCTTGAATAATCTAAATCAATCTCTCATTTCATGAAAGATCTCCTTTGATATTGTTATTTGATCTTTTTCTCATTTCTTGAAATATTTTCGCATATCTTTCTCTTCAAATAACAAAGAAAATTGTTATCTCCGATCTTCTTCATTTTTCACAAACATTGTTATTGAGAATTAATTAACATCTCCCATTCGAAATGTTGTAAATTCAAAATTTTAAACAGTAATTTTTTGTATTAATATTTAAAATTGAATGATTTAAACTATCATTTTCGACTCCTTTATTTCACGGGAAAAGAATTACAGTCTAAACGTGAAATGTATTACGAGAGGCTACTAACTCAGAATTACACATTACCGTGGAGGAACATCGGTGCAAAAAATAAAATAAGACGAGCATTAACAAAATAGCATAACCCATGTGCCCAACCCAACCACTGCCAACTTGGGCTGCGATGTATCTCACTTTCATTACTCGAAACAAAATTTAAGTATATAAATATTGAGGAATATTTTAACTGTTTTGGAGACACTTAAATGAAAGATATTCAGATTGTCCTCTTGATATATAGTTATTATATATGTAGATGTGGCGTTCCTTCAAACTTGCATTCATGATTCCTTTTTTTGTTTTTTTTTGGTTGTAGGCCAAATAGGCCAACCGGTCAAGGAGGGAAGTTAGACATCTATTAATTAGCATTATCGCGCTTTTTCTTTTCTTTTTTTAAGTTTATTAAAATCATGATTTCTGGTCCCACTTTGTCTTCTTGCAGCATGCACGTTTTTTTATGTATACAAGAAAATAATAAATATCAATATTAGTCTAAAGATCTATATTTTTAATTGAAAAAATATTTCAGAAATAAAATTAAAAAATGGGATAAAGTACTAAGCAATGTTCCATTTGGCTCCATGACTTCCAGTCAAGCAAATATATATAATTAAGAAAATATACTGATAATCTGAATAATTAGCGCGCGTTTCTATTTTGTTTCCTTCCTCTTCTTTTCCTTTATCGACTGTCCAGCTAGCTACCGCAAGCTAGTATGCAAGAACGAGTAAAAATAATGGAAAATTGGATATATATTAATGAAAACTTGGCTAATTGAAAATTTCTCATTAGTATTTTAAATTTGAGAATTTATTCATTAAAACTCATTTAACTTGTTGTTAACTATAGAATGAATTATTTTTGTTACGTAAATATTTTCTTTTGCTGTTAAACTATTAATCTATGGGGCTTCTCCATCCCTATCTGAGGCATTATAATACAACACAATTATAAAAATATGTTGAGGAAATATATATATTAGTTTGCGGAAAAAAATATTATTCTGATAATAAATAAATAACATCAGAATAACTATTACATCTAGTCATGGAAGAAGGTAGAGAGGGATGATTGGGGGAAAAAATAGTTCTTGGTTACGATACATGAGTCAAAGAGAAAATAGAAGATCAGTTATTCATGAAAATAGATGAAAATGAAGGAGAAGAAAATTAGGTGAGAGATCGTTTGGTCATATAATTTTTCTTATTGAATTTAAATGTTGCTTTAATGAAAATAATTCATCAAATGGGTAAATAATAAGTGAAATAAATTTTTATTGAGTAAATATTCAAATTTAAATAATTAATGAGAAAAATTTTAATTAACCAAGTTTTCATGGATACATGTCCATTTTTTTCTAAAAATAAATAATGAATAGAAGTTTCCAATTGCTCTAATTCTTTTTTCGAACATAATGAACTTTGGCTCACCACAAATATTTCCTATTGTATATATAATAGAAAATATTTTGGAGATATAAATATTTATATCAAAATTGATGCACACTTTATTAAGTATTCACTATAGATAAATTATTATTGACGCAACTCATTTTATACTACACTTCTATCATTCATTTAGATACACTAATGTTAATAATAACTTATTTAACATAAATAACACGATAGCTACAAAATGAGTTTTATAATAAAATTATTAACATAAATAAAAAATCATTTAACGTCAATAATATTTCCATATCAATTTTAAAGATGATTTTGAAACCTATGTATGAACTCGTTATGTAATAATAAATTTAAAAAGAGACCTCAAATTGGCGAGAGGATAAACTTTATTTAAACAAAGTTGCTGAGACCAATAAACAAATAACCGACAGACAAGTATGTAGTGGTCCTCTGTTGAACTGGGCAAGTTACAATGGATACCTTATATTTATTGTATTTTGAAGTTAAAAAAAAAATGAGCCAAGGTCCAATATTAGCGACTATATGAAGATTATATAGCGACTAGTTGGTTTTGTTTGTACAGTGCAGCACGTTGTATTTTGAAGTTAAAAAAAAATGAGCCAAGGTCCAATATTAGCGACTATATGAAGATTATATAGCGACTAGTTGGTTTTGTTTGTACAGTGCTACACGCAGCACGGATAGCCGGTGTTACAGATAGTATTTTTATCTTTAAAATTTAAATGGTCAATCCAACCGGTCAAAATATTTTTCATATAAAAATCTAATTGAAGATCCAATTTTAAATTTTTAGATTTTTTACTATTTTTTAAGATAGCTAGAATATCACTTTTTTTGATGGCTCATAATAATTAAATCAAGTAACTTTCTAACCATCTTAAAAAATAATAAAAAAAAATCTAAAAAATATATAATTTGCCCCCAACTAGATTTTCTTATCAAAAATATTTTGACCCATCAGAACTTTGAAAACAAATAAATGATCTATAACACACGGATCATCCGTGTTACACGTAGCATAATAGCCTAAGTCCCTCTCTCTATATGTATATATTATCTCAGGAATTGTACAGTTTTAGAGGGAAAAAGAATGTTGCTGAGGTTAATTAGAAGGTCGAAATCCCATTTATCAGGACCTAAAAAAAAGTGAGTATTTAATTATATATATTAGTTTAATTGTGTGGAGTATAATAATATGAGTATGGAATAAGTAATTTTTGTTTACTCTATTTATGACCGTTTAAAAGTAAAGAAACTACAGAGCAGGAGAGTGCTCTCCGTATGGGAAATGAATTTGAAAGAAGCACTGCGATACAATTATATAAAGGGAAAATTATTCTCATGCCATCTCAAAATTTTAAATTTAGCAAAATATCATTTCAAAACTTTAACTCTCTCTAATGTCACTATAAAATAAGTTTATTTAGTCTTTTGCCACACTTATATATTTTTTGTTCATTTTTAATTAAATTCAGTAAAATATCACTGTATTTTTGAGATGTATTTTTTTAATTCCAAAAATACCCTTATTTCTGTCTGATATATCTTTTCCTACTAATTTCGTTTGTTAAAATTACAAAAATACATTTATATATGCTTACGAATAGAATTTTCGCTTTTAAAGTTCTGAATCATGATGTTTGAAATTTGCTTTCTGCGTTACACATTTTGCAGAGATATCAATGATTTTAACAGACGAAATTAGTAGGAAAAGATATATCAGATAAAAATGAGGGTAATTTTGGAATTAAAAAAATACATCCTAAAAATACAGTCTGAACTTAATTAAAAATGAACAAAAAATATATAAGTGTGGAAAAAGACTAAATAAACTTATTTTAAGATGACATTAGAGGGAGTTAAAGTTTTGAAGTGGTATTTTGCTAAATTTAAAGTTTTGAGGTAGCATGAGACTCTTATATAAATGTCGAATAATTCAGTAATAATGCGCATATACGTCAAAGACAAAAATAATTCGCGAATCAGCGAATAAAACGTCTACTAATTAGTCACAGTGCTAAAAAAACGAATTAAATACGAATTAATCACGAACAATCTACGCGGACATTGTTAGTTTGTTACTATGCATCTTAATTAAAACAAGATTTCCCCTCACCTGGCGGTCCTACGTGCCCATGACAATTAGAATGGTGACACGTGTCGTTAGTTCCCGCTGGACTCCATATCCGCTGTTGGATCTGATCAGACGAGTGAAGATTATTCAGGCCAACGTACCAAGATAGATAAAGCTCTAACAATAAAATGCTTATAATTAATTAATGGACATATCACGTAATTAATTAAGATGGCTAAGTAGGAGAAACGTCCTAGTTGAATTCACATTAAAAAAAATGAGATTTGCAACCAAGACAATACTTGTGTTAGGTTACCAACCGTTGTTCAATTTTTAATTATATATATGACCGAGTAATTAGGGGCCCGACATGATTAATTTTTGCTTACCATTAATATATAGTAAAAATGAGTCAGCGATGTAGAATATTATATCTGTTAATGGGAGGGTTGAATTTCATTGATAATTTTACTTTTTACTAATAATAAAAATGATGACTAATATACAAATCCGACATTTTGAAAATGTATATATTTTCACATTTTTATATATCTCACAGAAAGTTGATAAAAAAAAATAATAATTCATAATCATATTATATATATTTTTAAAGTAGTAGGCAAATAGCTACTATAGAATTTCATTAATGAAATGTTAAAAAGAGATTACGGACAAGCTAGGAAAGTCACCGAGAGGTTCTACACATTTTTTAATACTATTTATACTCCAGAAAGAGTGGCAAATTTTGAATCACCTCAGCTATGCCACGTCATAGTATCTAAATCGTTTGAAATTTTCTTTTTAGTTGTTTTCTGTGCACAACCATTTTTTTGTTGGTGCAATACTTAAACATAATCAATATAATTTGGTAACATTTCTTTTCCTACTAATTGAGGCATGCTCTTACGTAATTCCTAACATTTTTGAATAAAATTTAAAAGTTCTAATATTGTAATCTTAAGGAAGTTTTTTTCTTTTTAGTGTATTAAATTAGTTTACATTTTACTAGGAGGTTTTAATTGACACTTTATGTTGTGAAATTCGTCTAATTAGTTTACATTTTACTAGGAGGTTTTAACTGGAAGCAAGGGGACCCAGTTGTCATCTCACCGAGTGTGACCAATGAAGAGGCCCAGCAGCTCTTCCCACAAGGTTATGAGGTCAAGAATCTGCCATCCAAGAAGGAATACCTCCGCTTCACCAAAGTTTAGACCTTGTGCTTAATATGTATATATGTTGTTTAGTTACTGGGGAATGTATGTTGTTTTGCTGCTATTGGCGTTTCTAAGGAATGTGAAAAGGAGCTGTGTTTCCACATTTGGTACTTATGTGAGTGAACCGGCGAACATATAAATAAATATGTGCAATATCTTGGCGTGGAGTTTGTGTTTGATGAAATTAAGTACAAAAAAGAAATAGTTTAATATTAAATAATAATTATCGCGTCATACGGTGTTTTGAAAAAAAAAACTATAACGTTATAGCGCGTTATTACTAGAGTTATGATAAATCACGTTTTTTATATTTTTATTAATTTTTATGTACCATAGCGTTTTTTATATATTTTTTATTAATTTTTATGTTATCTAGATTTTCGTAAAATAATTAGATTTTTCATAAAATAATTAGTAACAGTCAATAAATTAATTAAGAAGCTATAAATTTATAATTATTTAGTATACATTTTACGTTGCTGTTCGAAATATGATATCAAAAAAATATAAATTTATAATTATTTTATTGATTAAAAAATTATAAATTTATAATTATTCAGTATAAATTTTAAGTTGTTATTTAAAATATTATTGATATCGTAAAAATTAAATAATTAAAATAATTATAAATTATATTATTTCTTTATTAAAATAATTATAATATTATAATTAAAAATATATAATTTATATCGAATAATGCAGTATTTTACTATTGTAGGTTATCACAGCCGAACGAACATTCACCAAAATCAGTATACTAGACATCCATATTACAGTAGCTGTCCAGACAGACTCTCAGTCCCAAATCTGGAACTGCTGTGTCGCATCTTTAACATCAATTAGTATTCTCTCTTATTAGGGCCTGTGGACCAACCAAGGTTTGGTCTCAAGATAAGATGCCATTTCGGGCCGAATAAAGTTCGGAGAGGTTTCCGAATTAATAACAAGTTACCACCAAAACGTCTCTCCCCACTTTTCGATGAAGTAGGCTTAAGCCTACTTATATTTTTTTATTAAAAAAAATGAAAAACGTTAGATTTATTTTATAAAAAATAATGATAAATATTTCACCTCCTTCACTTCATCTCATTCCTCCACCTCCTTTCATAATGATAAAAAATTTTCATTTCTTCACATTCTGTTTAATTTTAGATTTAATTTTATATTAATTTTTTCTTTTATTACATGATGTTTCTCTAACTTATAAATTATAAATAGAGACTTGTATATTGTTGATGAATATATATCCTTAAAAGAGATAATATAGAAATAGAATTTTAATCTCTCATAACTTTTGTCTTTTATCTTTATTTTATAACAACATTTATATTGTTTTGATTGCTATGGTAAAGAAAACAGAAAAATAAAATAAAATAAATGAGCGGTTCTAGGGGTGCAAGTTACATGCCTAAATTTTGCTCTTTCTAAATATTTTCAGTAACCATTGTCCCTCTATTGTCCCTCTATTGTAGTACCCATTAATATTTTTAGTACCCATTGTTCCTTCATTTTACGATATCTCCTTGTATGAGGCTTTGATTTCTTGCAGCGGCAGCTCTTTTGATTGGAAGATGTATCTATTTCATTCTTTCCAAATATTCCAATATGTAGCCATATCTTTATGTGGCCTTTGATTTCCTGCAGCGGCAGCTCCTTTGATTTGAAGATGCATCTATTTCACTTTTTCCAAATGTTCCAATATATAGCAATACATTCGCAATCCCAATTCTTATGAGCAAGCTCCGAAGACAATATTTGTTTTTCTCTACTTCTCATTTACTATTTAATATTTTATTTAAAATATATAATACTTAAAATAAATTTGTATATCTATAACATAACATTTAAGATATTTGTATTCTATGGAATCTTAATTTATAGAAAATTATTCATTTGTCTATAGTATTAATGATAGATTAACAGTCATAAGTCGTTTGTCATAAATTTGTATTGTTCAAATTAAAAATATAGAAAGTAATTTGTAACAAGCCAAGAATTTGGTACTCAAAATATTATCCCTGTTATTTATTACTACTGGGCACGTCGTGCGTCTTATTTTATTTTAATTTCATGATCTGATTGTATACCGTCTTTAATGCCTGCACCACTAATTTTGCCCATTTAGTTTCTCAAGTTTTCTTTTTGTGAATAAATGTTGCTAAATTATTTATTGGATATGACCGATACAGAGGATGATATGGACACATAATAATTCTCTAGGATTGCTCCAATTAAATGGGCATCCACTATATAATATAAGAGTGGAGATTTATTTAATGGGTTATTTTGACAACTTTGACAATGAACTTCTAAATAAATATAAAAAAATTTTCAAAAATAAATAAAGATTTATAGATGTGTTGTTCTACTTTAAAATTGATGGTCATTTAAATTTAATGCAATTTTATTATCGTTTGATAGTCCATTAAAGACCGTTAAATTAGAACCGTTGCAAATTGCATGAAAATTTGTCGGTCTTTGATGAACTATCAAACGATAATGAAATTACATGAAATTTGAATGATCATTAATCTAAAGATAGAAGAACACATATATAAATATTTTTTTATTTTTAAGATTTTTTTTATATTTATTTAGAAATTCATTGTCAAAGTTGTCAAAATAACCCATTCTCATAATATAATATTCTCTACTCTTAGGATTGCTAGGATTGCTCCAATGAAGTGGGCATCCACGTTTCTGACCACGGAGCTAAATGTAATTTAGTTGAGCGTTCCCTAATAAGACTTTTATAATATTCACGTGCCAAGTTCTCTAACAAATTTTGTGATCAAGGCACGGTACACGAACAGAGTTTGTGCAACTGAGGTTCCATCGAGTGACTTGATACCGTTTGAGAGAGCTCTCAGAGAGGGCTGGAAGGCTAATTATTATAACACGATAGTCAACTTTCTTGTGTTTAAGGTATAACGAAGGATTAATATAATGGTACCCGAGAAGCATGCATCAGATTTTTGTGATAATTTAATTATTTTTTACTATTATATGCAAAAGTATGGTTGTAAATTTGCTTGGTTGGTTCTATCACAAGAAGTGAAGCATGTGCTTCTTATAATTGGAAATGCGAAAATTGCCGAGCAAACGGCAAGGTGACGGACAAATTTTCAGATGAAAATTGCAATAATTTGATGAAGTAATTGTCATTCTTTGTTGCATGTGTTTTTTTTAATGGGAAGGTCAAAGGCCTACCAATTTTTTCTCATTAAAATAAGGAAACAATATACGCAGTATATACAGTGTATAGCTTCACGCTAAAAAGAAAAGAAAAGAATATACACGGTTTAAAAATGTAAAGGCCTAAATTGTATAAACTAGGAATTCAGGGTGATTCTACCACATTGGAGATCAGACATGCTCCCACAAATTGCTGTCCTCTATAATTTTGATGAAGAGACATTCCGTTGGTCTTCCACTACAATAGAAAGGATCTTTGCTAATACTCAATTACTAACGGTTTATTATGAGACCGTTAGTATGGAAAATCGGTGGCATTTTGATAATATTTGATAATATTTTGTTAACGTTTATTATAAAAAACCGTTACTTCTGTGTTTTTATTTGGAAATTTTTTTAGAAGAACTTTTAATAACGGTTTTGTGGAAAAACCGTTACTAAATGTCACAAATTAATAACAATTATAGTATAAAAACCGTTACTAATTGTTTTAATAACGGTTTTGTAATATAAACCGTTATAAATTCTTTTTTTAAAAACTGATGAGCTAGCGCTGGTTTTCCTAGAAACTTATATTTTCTGTCCTAGTAGCTCTTCGAATTGCGCAAATTCAAAAAAAAAAAACACCACTGGTGCCACAACTTGGAATTTTCACAGCTAAAAACCTTGTTGCTCCGCCTATCTTCCGGCCTCCTCTGCACCACCTTGCTCTCGGCTCCCGCCAGCGCCGCCTCGCCCTTGATCCCTCCAGCGCCGCCAGCCCCACAGGTAACAAATTATGGTACTTCAAAAAAATGATTTTGGTACTTTGAAATACTTTATGGCAAAACCAAGCGATTTGGATTTCTTCTTTTTGCTGTGTGAACAACGTGAATGCACGAATTGGCCAATCTCCAATTTGGTGACCGACCATCTGACACCTAGTTAATTGTGGCTTTATGGTAATTAGATCAAGATTCTTGATTAACACTTGTGGTACATCAAACTTCAAGGTGATTTGGAGGTTTGATGTTCGTATAACCGGTTTGTTGTAATTTGGAGGTTTAAATACTGGATGGTCTTGATTTGTGTAGTTTGAGTGATTTGGTTAATTGAAGATTTGTTAATTGGTGTTTGTTTGGAGTTCCGAGATAGTTGATGGTGAATGTGTTAATTTGAGAATTGCTCAAGGTTAAATAAGATAATTGGGTGATATTTATTTAGGTCTAAGAGTTTGAAAATTTTGTGTCATTTTTGGAGGTATTTGGGTTTTGTTTCAAGTATTATAATTATATTCTCGGTTGAGCCGACTTGTAGATATTTTTTTTGTACAATAATCATTTTTAAGATCGATGTTGGCATGATGATGGTTACAGTACATGACGAATATTTCATATTTGACGAGAGTGAGACACCTCTAGAATTTGATAAAGAACTTGATCTGCGTTTGGGTATTTTTGGTTATGTCGGCTTTTGTGTTTGAAAGACGGGTAAGATCATTTAACAAGTTCATTTGTCATTGATGATACTACCTAGGATTATGCATAAATTTATTTCTTTTTCAATCCGTTATACACTACTTGGTTCATCTCAAGGCTTCATGCATTGTGTGAGTTGACTCTCACTTTCGGTTTGAATGGTCAGTGTTTATGTTCTTTGATTCAGATTTTTGATGATTTAGTGAGATTTGTGTGATTCTAGTGTTTCTGAATTGGTAGTGTTTTGTTGAATTAGCGGTTGATGAATCAGATATTAGTGTTCTATAACACTTGAGGTATGAGATGACATTTGTAATTTGAAACTTGTCTTACTTTTGGATGAATCTTGAAATAGCCTTTCATAGCATTACTGGAACCTTACTTATGTGTGTGCTTTGTCGATTTCATGTTTATTCTCTTTTGTGAAACCAAATATTTGACACTTTAGGGATTAAATGATTAGGATTGGGTTGGTAGTTAAGGCATGAGATTGTGTATTATAGCCGATCATTATGGAGTTGAGACAATCATCAATAAGGTGGAGTTGTGTTGGTTTAGTTTGTGTATTATGAGAGCATTTACCCTTTTGTGATTTGAGTACTTGGATGTTAGTTATGACTTTTATTTTGATTTTTTAAGGAGTGATATTAGATATGATTGGATGTTCTAATTTGATATAGTATTTGTTAGTGTGGTGGATGAAACTTTTATTGTCTTAATTTTGAGATATTGATGCTCCATGAAATTTTGATTAGTACAATTGTTATCTCAGATTTGAGGATACGTGTGCTTCATGTGATTTGAATCTTTTGTTATATAATGGGTTGTATGGATGTGAATTAATGTTGACAATTGATTTCAAGAACCGTTGTGGTGTCATATTCATAATAGTTGCACCATCAAATTGACCTGTTAAAATAGCAAATGCTGCAAGGAACATACAACCCACATCTGTAATTATTATCTAGTACCTTGTGATTCTTCAAACTCTTGTTTTTCCAATAAAAAAATACATTTGAACGAGAACAGTGATGTAGATTTATCAGTTCTCCCCGTTTAGTCATTAGCGTAAATACATACTTAGTGATGATTTTCATTACCTAGAAAATACAGTTAATTTTTTTCACACGACAAAAAAGATTAAATATGTATATTTCAAGAGATTGTTAACAGTCTTAATGCATAGTTACTTGATATGTTCACATCTATCTTGCCCTAGTTTCAATAAAAACTGATGACTCTATTTAGTTATTTTAATCCAAAGGGAAATATAAACGGAAGTCGCAAGAAAACGAGTAATGATGAGGGGAATTAATTCAGAGAATTTTTCAATATATGACCAGTTCAACTTTTGACATGATCACAAAATACACATATAATTAAAAATTAATTATCTAACATTGTTTACCCCACAAAATATTCTTTCTTGATTACAAAGGAGAAGAAGATAATATCTTAAAATACAAAAGAAAGAAAGAAATAAATGACAAGTGAGGCTATATGTCATTTTGGAAAAAGGGGTTGTGAATGATGATACGTCGAATTTTAGTGAAAGAAAGAAAAGATAAATTTAGGGATACAAAAAAAAGATGATTAATTTAAATGATTAATCAATTAAATATATAAATCAAATCCCTAAAATATATGTACTAAAATTCTAGACCTAAAGCCTAAAAATTATATTTCATGAAAAATGGAATTTTCATGAAATCCTAGAATTATTTTGATAATTTTCAGAACATGAATGAGACAAAAAGAATTTCTGAAAATTAATCAATTTAATTGGAAAATAGGCTTTGAATTTATCCAATGACTAATACAAGGGTAAAATGGTAAATAAAATTACCATTAAACTAACACATTTTTAGGAATTTTTGGTTAAATTCTGAAGATTCTTGAGCTAAGAAAACATTCAGAGCAAATAAAAAAAACTTAAATTCTGATTAAAAATTGAATTTAAGGAATATCTGTCCACATTAATGTACGAACCAAAGAATGTGGTCCCATTTGTCATAGCGCTAAAAGAAATTTCAGCGCCTTTATTAAGTCTCAGACCAAGTTCATTCAGTTTGCTCTTCAATTAGTTGGTTCATATTTGAAGAAAAGAAAGGAAGATGTTTGAACCTGGTTCCCGCGCCATACTGCTCTGGTGTGGGATCCGCTTCTTTGGCGGTGCATGAAGACCAAGCCTAGTTGGACAGTTTGATTGATTTGAAATCGCTCTTTTCCTTCCCCTCCGATTTTTGTCTTCTTCCTGGTGTGACGTTGATGCTCGAGGCGCAATTCCGTCCCGCCGAGGGCCCTTGCGACGCATGGCAGTTAAAAAAAATCCTGAATTAAGCAGGTGAGATAAAAGAAAGATGGTCAGCGAGTTAGAATCATATCAGAATGAAGATAATGGTGGTGAAGATTTATTTCAGTAAAACTCTGATTCTTATGATAAAATTGGGACTTCAAAGATTGCCAGAGGATGAAGGATGTCACTGGGTGTTTAATTAGAACAAAGTTATGCCAATTTTGGTAAGTACCATAAATTATTCCGTGGGCAAGTTGTTGGAACTCACTAAGCAAGAACTCAAAACATCAAGAGAATAAGTTCCTGAAGTAATGGGAGATGTTTACAAGCATAGAATATTCAGTGAGCATACTGCAGTTTAATGGGTTCACCAAGACCATGGTTTGAATCAAGTGTAGGTGAGGAAGAGGAGTAAGCATTGGAGCATGAAATTGATGAAAGTGGAGAATTGAAAGCTTACCTTGATGAAATCTGAGTTAGTAACCAAGTGGAGGATTGAGAAAGTCGCTAATACGATTTTGTTTCACCTGCATAAAGAATTAATTAGATGTTGAGTGAATCGTTTCCTTATAATGATCAGAATATATATAAAACAAAATTAAATAAAAATGCTTACTCAAGAGACTAAGCGTTGCATGAGTCAAAAGATTTCAACAGGAAAGAGACATGGTTCTAATGGTCCCTGATGCTTGAAATGAATGAGGTGAAGGGCTAAAGTTGTAAAGTTCCTACAAGGCGCATTCGGGTTAGGGGATGAATGAGAAGTAGAAAAATGATATAACTTGATGAGTTCAAAAATAATGTTTTTTTTAAGGAAAAAAAGGATGTGCGGTATACTGGTAAACCAATTTTAAATATAATTGAAAAATGAGAATTAAACAGAGAGATGATGTGTATGAATGGATGAGATTTAAAAGATTACCTTTGGTGTGATTGAAAGGATAAGAAAGAGATAGGCATGGGTAATAATAGCTTGATGTCAGGATTCCAGTAAAAGGCGCAATGTTAATCTCCAGTAAAAGAATAGTAGAAGTGAGTAGATTTAGTGACTATAATAGAAAGTGAAGGTGGCTCAGTAGAAAGCGTATGGCCAAAGTAGGGAAAAGTAAAAAAAAAACGTTGGTATAATACAATGGGTATTCTGCAGCCTACTGTATATAACAGACTGAGTCCTTTCATAGACACCTGTCGATAGTCTATTTGCTCCAAAGCAATAGGAGAATCATTTTTACATAATTACTTTTCTCTGGTTGCACTTGGCCTATGACAATGCATAGAAAGAAAAAAAACTTTGAACTTATCATTGCGGTGTACAGACTTGGTGTAAAGTTGAGCGAGAAATATCAGTACTAGTGAAATGGCCTGACCTTGATCTGAGAACGTTTTTTTTTACTCTAATTAATCTAGGCCTTATAGGTATGCTCGCAATATCAAGGATGAAGGCCAGGTCATCAATCCGAGTGCATAAGGGATGACCAATCAGAAGATAAGAAACAAACAAACACAATATTGGTGAATCTCAGCTGTTAAAATGAGTTTAGATGAAATGGTGTGATGACAACTCAAAGATCTAGTCCTGATCTTATGAGACCAGTAAAGAAGGAGCTCACAACCGACTGTATAAAGGGGCAAAAATGAACACTTGGCGTTATGCCATTGGATACGGCTAGCATAAGTGAAATCCCTGAAATATCCTTGATGCCCTAGACTTGGGTTATATAAACCCTTATTAGCAAAAGAAGAGGGCAGGAGGCTGGGTGAGAAAAATTTAGAGAGAAACAAAAAAAAACTTCAGATTCGAAACTTCAATATAATTTCTTCTTCATAATAGCCTTCAAGTAGCATAGGTAGATCATATAGTTCCTGTTTTATTTCAAGCTCGATGTCATATTTGTAAAATAGGAAATTTGTGCAATGAGATAGGGGCTTACAAATGTGTTAACTCCTCCCCTTTTACCTTTCGTGCACTGTTATCTATTTGCATTTTTTTTTCTTTTTTTCTTTTCTTTTTTCTTTTTTTTTATTTGCTTGCTATTTTCTGCTTATGATCTTTGCTTCTCTACTGTATCTATTTCCCGAAGTTGACTTGGCTTTGGTCTGTACCACAAACCTTGTTGGATACTAGATAAAAGCTCGAGCAGATATATTTAAAACTTTAGCAGATCTATGAATCCAGTATAAAAAAAAAATCAACTTTGAAAGTTGAGAAGAATATTTGTATAAGGAACTGGAGGAGATCATTTTTTTAGCGTTTAGAGTGCAAAATCAATTTATACCTGCGAAATTTGATCATTTTATGTTCAGTTACGGCATCTATTCTTAGTTTTCCTTTATTTATTTATTTTTAACGTATATTATTCTGCATTTAGTGGTCTTCTGCTATATTTTATATAAAACCTATGTTTGAAAATATAAAACAAAAGAATCTATCATAATAATAACTTTAAGCTTCTTTAATGATAAGAGCTTTTCTTGATTTTGGTGCCGGTTATATACAACCGTGAGTGTCTAATCTTGAGAAGTTGTAAGGCTTGTGCTGGTTATATACAACCGCGAGTGCTTGCCATCAGGAGAAACTAATATTTTAAGCATTTGATAAACTTTACACAAAATATGAAAGATACTAGCATGTTCTGATGATTTTCTGAAAATTAAACTCTTTTGCAAAAAGGTTAATTCTTAAAACTCATATTTAGTGTAAATAAGGTAGCATTACAGTTTTAGTAATATTTCATAATAAGAATCATATAAACATTTACTATAGTAACAATCCAAGACCCATTATTGTTCTTATTTTTCTGAGAAACTATTTTGAAATTTGTCTATTATTGTCTTAAATGAGAAGCTTACCTATATAAAATTTGTTATAAATATTCCTCTTTATAATCCCTTAAGCTTGTTTAAATCTCCTTTTAAACAGATTTTCTAAAATCCCAAAAATACCCTCTGATTTTTCTCTTTTACTGGCAGCAGTAAAATGATCCAATAAACTGTAGCAATCTATAAATTTGACATATAAATTTTATTTTATATTCTTATTTTCCATAAAGATTAGAGTTTAACTGTAAATTTTGAGATAAAAATATAAAGTTTTGAGTACCCAAATACCCTAATTACTCTTAACTATCCATTAATTACAGTTTTAACACTTTGGTCAAAATCACTTGAAACTTAACCAAAATGGCGTCAAATCAAAAAAACTTCAAAAATAAAAGTTGTTTTAAATTACCCAATGTGTCTTACTGTCACCTTGTCCCAGTATATTATTTTGAGAAATTTGCATAAAAACCCAAATGTTTCAATAATTTTGAATCCTTCTCTTAAAGATCACAAAAAATCTCATTTGAGTTGGACCTTTCTGTAAATATGACACATATATTTTGTTTTATATTCTCAAACTCTATTGTAAATAATGCTTAACCAAAAAATTTCAAACAAAAATATTAATCTCTGAATGTTCAAAAGAGTAAAACGATTCTGACAGGTTTATTTTTCTGATTTAGACCCCTGAACAAGGACTGATTTGTAAATATGTCCAAACCTGACCAAATAAAAATATGATCAACATTAAAGTTATTCATAATCTTCTACTTAATTTTTCTATCAGATAAAATTGATATGTTATGGTGAAATGACCCTTGTCAGTCCCTTTTATTCCTCACAACATAAAATAAACGGTATATATATTTGTAAATACGATGCATGTGTTTTGTTTTATGTGTTTAAAATATATATCAAATAGTGTTTTCCTACATATTTTCAAAGAAAACCACTACTTTAAATTGTTTAAATAATGCGGACATGTCTTTTCCTCTTTCATAAGTTAGTAGAAGTGCATGGAACTTGTTTGGTATAAAATCATGAAACTTTTAACTAATTCGAAAATAGTTAAGATTATGAAAATTATTAAATATGCATTTAAGAAGAAACGTTGAGGTAGGATAGATTATTATGTTTCCTTTTACTAAAACATATATGCATAAAAAAATCCTAAATAAAGAGGTAAGATGAAAAATACGTACAAGACAAAATCACAAAATTCAAAAAAATACTTCCTAGCAGTATAATTGAAAGAGCATTACGAGCTCATCTTAAGTATTAGATTGATATAAAATATATACATATATATATAATCATATGACCAGTATTCAAATATGACAAGGAAAATAATAATATAAAATGAAGGCATTCAGATCATTATAACGATATTAGTTTGGTAGAACGCAGGATTAATAAGTTTTAATTCAAATTCAATGGACGTGCAAAATGATGGTACAAAGATTATTCGGTCTCCATTGAAGCCAGAAGAAATAAGAGAGAAAGATTCTCAGCATGAGGCTGAAACAAATTTAGTCAATACACAGAAATAATCTATGTGGATGGAATAAATAAATAAGCCCAGCGCAAGGAGCCTGGTCCGAAAAAGAGAAGAAAAAGAAAAAGATAAGACCCAATTTATGAAAACTAAAATCAGAAATTGAGAAGCCCAAATTTATAACTAAATAAATAAATAATTATCCCGGCCCAAAGAAAGAAGAAATTCAATTGGCCCGGCTTAAAGAAAAAAAAAACTTATTTTGGCCCATTATACATAATAATCTCAGAAAAATAAAAGAGACAATTATTTGAAACCCAAAAATAAAGAAAATACATATAAATGAAATAAAAATTATTTTAAAGCCTTTTCAAACTCCAAATTGAATGAAATTAATTTTAAAATTTTATTTTATTATATTTCACAAAATTAAAATATATATTTCTCATGAAACTAAAATAAAATGAAAAATAAACCTACTCTTTTCTTAAATAATAAACGATTCGTAAAAGAAAATGTATAGATATTCATAATAATAATTATAAATAAGTTTTAGATAAATATATCTTGTTAATAAAAAATATAATATTTTTTTTCATTAATAACAAAAGATAACTAAATACACATAAATAAAATAAAATTCATTAAGTAAATTTATTTAATCCATAAGGAATAAAATAAATGAATATATGATAGTCCTCTTAATTTGTAAATAATAAAAATAATAAAATAATAAATAAAAATGTAACTATATATATATATATATATATATATATATAAATAAATAAAACTTTCTTTTCAAATAAATAAAATAAATGAAGTAATTTGAAATTCACTTCTTATAGATGAGATTTAAATCTCTATTTTCAAATAAATAAAATAAATTGTAAATAGATAAAAAAAATATATTAATTAAATAGTAAACTCAATTCTTCATGTTATAAACTCGCAAGATGTCTTACCCAGGTTATAATTTGACAGTGCGTCAAATTTCATAATTTGGAAGATCAGTAAAAAACCATTAAGTGACCCAAATCTCATCGGTTTCCTGATAAGAAAATCTAATAAAGCCCAAAACGCTTAGATTTTAAACCTAGGTTGTAGGTTGGCATAACGCTTCAAACTTTACAATTTAGAAGATCAATTAAATGACTAAGTGATCCAAATCTCACCCATTTTTCTGATAATTAAACCTAATAAAGCCTAAAACGCTCAGGTTTACATTGCCTGGATTATGAGCTAGCATAGTTTCATAATCTGGAAGATTGGTAAGACAGTTAAGTGACCCAAATTTCACATGTTCCCGATAAATTAAACCTAACAAAGCCCAAAACGCTCAGGTTTAAACATCCTAAATTATAAACTCATAGAGTTTTATGATTTAGAAGATCAGTAAGATAATTAAGTGGACCAAATTCATCATCTTCTGATAATTGAATTTATAAGGTATAAGAACACCCAGATTCACCAGTCTCGTATTAGGGTTTGAGCTACCACACAGGTTCATTAAAACAACAAAACCAAGAATAATCGTTGTTGATTAGTTCTCGTTACTCAAAATGACCTATTTAATTAATTTTATTTATATTCTAATTCTTTCTTCTTAGCATCGAAGGTTCCTAGGATTCATAGCCCAGGGTAATTAACAGTGAGGGCTTGCGCTCACTGGAACAATAAAGTTCCTACAATCACTAAAAAAAACCTTTGGATGTATAATCCTAAAAATAAATACATAAATATACATCTGAGGGTGGTACCGTGTCCTTCTTCCGCCGTTCTCACTCGATTCTTTTCCTGAGTGAGGAGAGGCGCGAAAAAGGATCGCACAAACATTCATTAATTTTTATTTTGTAATTTGAAAGCATCAAACAACACATCAATCATATATAGGATGAAATAGAAATAACAAACAAATTACACTCACCCAAAAAAATTAACAGAACAAGGAAATAGAAATCAAGAACAGGAATATTGGCAAAATGGAAAGAGATGGAATACACTCTAGTAATTCACAGCACGGCATGACTTCCTGATCTCGCCTTGTGTTCCGTATGGCATTGCAATGTTGCCCATTTTCACCATTGACTCTGCAAACTTTGCCTCAAAGTGCTGTGTAGTCCGTAAGTCGTTCACAAGGTTTGCGGTCTCACTGCTTGACAGGAGGCTCCAATCTGAAAAAAAGAGTCCTTTGAGATCTGCGACATTGTGGTAATATTGGTTATCCAGCTTGCTTGGGGTGACAAAATCCTGAGGAACCACATCATCAACATGTGCATTTTCTGGACACTTGGTTCTCAGAAAATAGCCAAACCCTTGATCCATCGTGGGGTCAATGTTGGGGTAGAGGCGTTGTGTGAAGGAAGAGCAGTGGGAGCGACCAATTGAGTGGGCACCGGAAAGTGCAACGAGATCGTCTGTAGAGAGCCCCTGGGCTTCAAATAGGGCTTTCAGTACAGTAAGATTGTGGAAGGGAGCGGGAAGTGCGTTGAGGACCTCATCTGCATTGGAAATCCTACCGTCGAGCCTTCCCGAAGGGATTTCATAGGATATCTGTCCAAGGAAATAAGATGCATCACGTGCTGCAAATGCGATGATATCTGCACAGGAGACGGCACCGGGACATTCGTGTTCAAGAGCTGACTTCACCTCATCGATCACTTCAAAGCCACGGAGGCTGGGATTGTTCGGAACAGCCAATTTCTCAGGGTTTGGGTTTAGTGATGAAGGGTCAAGTAGGATAGAAGCATCACAGCCCTTACAAAGGGATTAACAAAGGAAAAATAAATGTTATTTTCCATTGCATATTACTCTTGAAAGACAGGAAATGCAGTAAGGTATGGATAATTTTAGTGTTGAAAAGTTCAGGTAAATCAGACTACCAGCATATTTAGATTATATTGATAACACCAAGCAACCTTACTGGTCAACCTATCCTGATACTATTATAAATAGAAAAGGATATTTCATTCCTTGTAATAATTATACTTTGTCGTATAAAATCCCATATGCTTGTTTGTAAAATTTGTGTTAATTCACACATACGGAACAGTGATCTAGCTAGTGATAAAATTTAAATTGTTCCAAAAAAATAAACCTGAGCAGCATAAATATGCTAAGTCAATATAGACTAATTATGAAAGATAGTAGTTAAGTCTAAGGACAACATTAATTCTACTGAACACAAGCTTAAGGGCAACACAGCTGACATTAGGGACATCATTATTAAGTTTCATTAGAATAAATTAAGAAATTTAATTTCAAGTTTTTAATAGGCATAGTATATATAAAGCCCCCACATTAATTTGGGATTCATTAATTAAGAATGAAAAAAAATATACACAGAATATGCATCAATTAGAAAGATATAATTATGTTTGTATACCCTAACAAAGCAGTCATGGAAGAACATTCTGATCAGGCCAGCGCCGAGGCCAGGTTCTTGCGAGACATACTTGTAGACTACACCTTTGACAATGTCTTCTGCTTGAGGGCAAGTATTTGTGCACTTGTAGTGACCTACTTCAAGAGATTTGGTGGACAGTGCACCGAATAGGAGGAGACATGAGAGAAAAAATTGAATTTGTAATGTATTTCTTGCATCCATTTCGTAACTTGTATAGACTGCAAAGTTTAATCTGAGAGCGAGAGTGTGAGGGAGTGAGATTTCTAGTTTGAGCTTTAATTTTCTGTTGATTGTATTTGATTGCATGGTTGCCTATTATATAGGGGAGCAATTTGTCAGAGCTATATATATATATATATATATATATTCAAGTATTTAAGGGAGTACTTATATAAGGTTATAGCTGACTTGTTCTTCCAGGTTATTAAAATATCTGATTTGACATTGGACCTAATTCAGAAGTTGCTGTCGTTGGTAGAATGATTTCGGCAGATGAAGCTTAGAGAGTTCGAGAGAGATGGAAAAACAGAGCCCGTGAAGCCGGACATAATTTTTCTATGTTTATAAATTATAAAATATATAATTGAAAGATGACACTCCACCTCTCAATTGTGGTCTAGAATAAAATCAAACTCCGTTCATTTTGCTATTAGTACTGGGCCTACTGGCAGATATAAGATATTGGCATGTGCAATTAGTAGTCTTTTCCTGGGAGACCATAAGCATTATTTAACGGGCTTATGATATGCCAATCCTTAGTATTATTATTATTATTATTATTAAATGAATTTCAAACATAAAAAAATAGCAGCATACTATCATAAAAACAACTATGACAACTTACTACCATAGAAACAACTATGACAGCGGATGCATTTTGGTGACATTATATGTATTTTGTATTAATTTTACAAAACATTAATTGAATTATACACATTAATTTATGAAGTAAATTTGTAAAATCCGATGGTGCATTTGCATTCATACCTACGCATGTAGCTCCGCAACTGCCCGGCGACAACGTCTTCATTGCAACGCCCTCAAGCAGTCAAGCTAGGTCTGTGTTGCCTCTAGTAGGACACTTGGAGAAGGTTGTGCTGATCTATTTGGTTGAAATTAACGTTCTAGTTGACAGTCTATTCTGAACAGTTAAAATGACATAATGTATTGATCTCAGAATTTCATTCAGTTTAGGACTTCATTAATCTTTTGTGAGTTAATTGTTCTTCATTTTAGCAAGTTAAACTGCTATTGCGCAAAAACAGGGGAGCTATATTTTATGATTTTAGTTTGAAATAACTAATTCCAAGTGTTTAAGCGAAATAATTAAGTCCAACAAAATGAAGGTACTCAATGGATCTTTTTTAGTAAACTACAACCATATATGAGGAAAAAAAATCTGGTTTAGACATTTTATCGAACACCCGGTAACATTCATTTTCAAATAACATGAAGCCAAATCTGACGCCCCAAGTTTTAAATTCCAAGTACGAACTTAAATGCACTCATAAAATATATTACTTACAGCTTGGAAGAAGGATAATAGAGCTTGACTTCATGTGTTTGCATTTGTTGTTGTTATGTAGAGTAGTAGAGCTTCTGACGGAACTAGGGGTTTAAAGAACTTTGAACTCAAAATTTGGATCAAAGTCTTTCTTATTTATTGATATTGCATTGATATTGCAGCGAGATTCATAATAATCATTATATAAAATTGAGAAAAAAAATAAAAATATGAATCTCAATGCAGAATCAATGGATGGAAGAAACTTCGAACCAAATTTTGGGTTAAAAAGGTTTTGAACCTAATCTGGTTTTTAGACTTCGGGGAAAAATGATACAATGAGTAATAAAGAAAAACGTTATTGTGAATTATATCATTTTCCTGGTTTCCTCCACGAATCTGCTTCGGTCAGATTTTTTCTGATTACATTATCCGATCCGGTTCAGTAATGACCCGGAATTCTTGTTTTTATTTATTTTTGTTCTGCATGCAAGTCCATTTCAAAATTTCTGCGGCGGCCTGATAACTATCTCTGTGGTGCGTATCCTCTGTTATCATAAGATTTACTGTGGACCATAGTAACAAGTTCGTGATTTGGAAAACGTTCGGCGAGATTAAAATTTGACGTTCGGATATAATACAGGTATAATTCGGGAATAGTTCGTTTCACATAATATAAATAAAATATTAAAATATATTAAAAACTATAAAATTCTACATAAAATAATATATAATGTGTTTTTTTGCCGAATAATTCGTGAATAATATATTTTTTGTCCAAAAAAATGCACTGTATATTAAACTGACGAATTATTCGTGAAACATCCGGCTATGGGTGAAAAACGAATTATTCGCGAGTGTTGTTACTATGCTGTGGACAGCGCAAGAGAAGGAAAAGACGGTGGGCAGCGTTTATTTAAAGCATGAGATAACTTCACAATGGGTTATTTTGACAATTTTGGCAATAAATTTTTAAATAAAAATAAAAACTTAAAAATATAAAAAGTTTATAGATATATATTTTTTTACTTATAAATTAATGGTCATTTAAATTTCATATAATTTTATTATCGTTTGATACTCCATCAAATATAATCAAAATTTTATACAATTTATAACGGTTACAATTTAATAATCTTTGATGGAATATCAAACGATAATGAAATAACATGAAATTTGAATGACTATCAATTTATAAGTAAAAAAATATATTTATAATTTTTTATTTTAAGATTTTTATGATATTTATTTAAGAGCTCATAGAGAAATAAACTAGGTATTTCAATAAAACTGACCGCTGAAGAGATAAATCATATTTCTCTTTCTTAAATGTTTTCATCTTTCTTGAAAAAAAATGCAATTCACTGAAGAGACCATCAAAGAGATGAAACACATCGTCAGAGAGACGAAATAGATAGTCGAAAAGATCATCAGAGATAAAAAAATCAGACCTAGATCTATTCTCAGAGAAAGAGAAAGAAATTTGTATAACAAGAGAGACAAAGAATAATTTGAATTGAGAGATAACTGATGGGAAAAGATTTAAATAGAGGTGGTGATTGACTTTCAAATATATGGATGGTGGATTTCCTCATGATGATGAAGTGAGGAAAAAAAACTCTCTCTTTAAAATAATTAACATGAAAAACATTCATATATAAATAACTCAAACATTCATATTATTAGGGTTTATCATCCGCACTCCACGGTGAAGTTGTACGTAAGGACATAAATATATATGCGCAAAAAATAAATTTTAGGTTGAGAATTGAAAACTTGTTTGTTATAGTCTGTGTAAAATTATGCGGGTATAAACATAAATGGGCAGATCAAATAGACCCAGAGCATAGACAGACCAGGATAAGCAGTAGCGGATTTAGAAAAAGTACCCCTAGAAATCTTGGGTCCGTTATTAGATCAGACATGATGGATTTTAAATTATGACAGATAGGTCAGACATAAAATTGAGAAAAACCTACAATGGCACTGCTGCACGTCAAGTTTTAGAAGGTATTGTAAGACAACCACAAGCAGAAGGTACAATACAAGGTGCTTTTGTGTGCTATGGGGCTGGGGATGAGTTCGAGCCTCAAGCATTCGCATCCCGTTTTTAATCAAATTTTCAATCTAAAACTGATGATTAATTTGCTGTGGCTCCAGTATGCCGACGTACGTGAAATTTCGGCTGCGCTTCTGCGTTTCATCAGAGACGAATTCGAAACGCTGAAACTGCCGAATTGAAAGCTGAAACCGCCGTATCTGAGATGTATCAGAACAAATCTTGTCCGTATCGGCCTAGACAAACTTCATAAAAAAAATCCAATACGTGGTGTGTTTGTAAGTGATATTTAATATTCAATTTCCACAATAATTATGTAATTATGTGTATGTTCAGAAAATAAAAATTTTGTTTTTATAAAACTTAAGAAAATTTAACTAAATAAAATAAGGAATTGAGAAGTCTCAAATTTTTTTCCACGTTCATATTTAATTATTATAATATATATCAATCAAAAGTTTAAAATAAATTTATAATTATAATTTGCTACCAACTAAGGTTATTAGATTTTTGGTTCTAAAAATTTTACTCAACAAAATTACGTAATTTTTATTGTATGCAGTAAAGTTTTTCATCGCGAAGTCAGGAGAATAATTTTAGTTATAATATCATTTAAATTTAACAGAAACTATGACTCTTACTGAGTTATTTTTGTCCAAAAGGAAAATAGACTGAAGTCTGGAGAAAAAAAAGTAAAATGATGAGGGGAAATTAGATATATAATTACTTTTGACTCAATCACCAAATTAGATATATAATTACTAATGAATTATCTATCATTCATTCATTTTTATTCTACAATGTATGTCCAGTTCAACTTTTGACTCGATCACCAAATTAGATATATAATTACTAATGAATTATCTATCATTCATTCATTTTTATTCTACAATCTGAAAGCATCAAATGACACATCAATCATATCCAAGATGAAATAGAATTAACAAACAACTCAACCCAAAATATTTAACAGAAGAAAGAAATAGAAATCAAGAACACGATTATTGGCAATATCAAAAGAAAATAGAGTACACTAGTAATTCACGGCACGGCATGACTTCCTGATCTCGCCTCCGTCTGGCGTTGCAATGTTCCCCATTTTCACCATTGATTCTGCATACTTTGCCTCAAAGTGCTGAGGTGTAGTCCGTAAGTCGTTCACAAGATTTGCAGTCTCACTGCTGGTCAGGAGGCTCCAGTCTGAAAAAAAGAGTCCTTTGAGATCTGCAACATTCTGATAATATTGGTTATCTAGCTTGGTTGGGGTGACAAAATCCTGAGGAACCACATCATCAACAGGTGCATTTTCTGGACACTTTGTTCTCAGAAAAGAACCAAAGCCTTGATCCATCGTTGGGTCAATGTCGGGGTAGAGGCGTTGTGTGAAGGAAGAGCAGTGGGAGCGACCAATTGTGTGGGCACCAGAAAGTGCAACCAGATCGTCTGTAGAGAGTCCCTGGGCTTCAAATAGGGTTTTCAGTACAGTAAGATTGTGGAAGGGAGCGGGAAGTGCGTTGAGGACCTCATCTGCATTGGAAATCCTACCGTCGAGCCTTCCTGAAGGGATTTCATAGGATATTTGTCCAAGGAAATAAGATGCATCACGTGCTGCAAATGCAATGATATCTGCACAGGAGACAACACCGGGACATTCGTGTTCAAGAGCTGACTTCACCTCATCGATCACTTCAAAGCCACGAAGGCTTGGATTGTTTGGAACAGCCAATTTCTCAGGGTTTGGGTTCTGTGACGAAGGGTCAAGTAGGACTGAAGCATCACAGCCCTAAAGTACAGAGTATAACAGAAGAGCTTAAAAGAATTGTTACGGGCCATTTCATTCCTTTGATAATTGACATTACAGTAACGCATCAGTAATAATTTAGTTTAAAAAAAATCATGTAAATCAGACTTTCTGATGTGTGTGTCTATATATATATAGAGTAAAGATATAGTGAGTTTAATTTTACGGAGATTTTTTATGAGCTTAAATAAAAAATAATATTAAATTATTTTCAAATTTTAATTTATTTTGCTTATTAAATTCTTTATATGAAAATCTTATGGGATGCAAAAATTTTAAGTGTTTTGAGCTTTTTAAATTATAATTTTAATTTTTGAAAATCATAAATAAAAATAACGATAATATATTCAATACTTAAACATTATTTAAAATAAAAATAAAAACGGTGACTTAAAAAACTCAAAATATTTCAAATTTTTGCATCCCACAAGATTTTCATATAAATAATTTAATGAGGATGATAAATTAAAATTTAAAGATGATTTAATAAATTTTTTAAGTTAAGCTCTTGGAAGAATTCCGTGAGCTTAAGCTCATGATATTTTTACTCATATATATATATATATTGTTTTGTGTATTATGTGATGACAATGTAGCTAGACTGCATTATAATGTAGATTAAGTTTCGTGCTTGGTTGGGATGACAAAATCCTGAGGAACCACATCATCAACAGGTACATTTTCTGGTTGGTTGTCAGAAAAGAACCAAAGCCTTGATCCATTGTGGGTTATTTATACAAAGAAAATTCTCGAACCTAATTGTTAAGTTTTAAGGCTCAGTACCTTTTTATTTAATTACTGCATTCAGGACACATAGCGGGTAAATGATACACATTAAGGATCGATTAAATAGGAAAGAAAAATATATATACTGTGTAATTAAGTATTAATTAGAAATATTTTAATAATAAGTTTGTATACCCTAACAAAGCAGTCATGGAAGAACATCCTGATCAGGCCAGCGCCGAAGCCAGGTTCTTGCGAGACATACTTGTAGACTACACCTTTGACAATGTCTTCTGCTTGAGGGCAAGTATTTTTGCATTTGTAGTAACCTATTTCAAGAGATTTGGCGGACATTGCACCAAACAAGAGGATACAAGAGAGAAAAACTTGAATTTGTAATGCATATCTTGTATCCATTTCGTAACTAGTATGGACAGCAAACTGTATAATAAAAGAGGCGATAGTGTGAGGGAGTGAGATCTTCTAGTTGAAGACCTTAAGCTTTAATTTGTTGTTGGTTGTAGCTGATAGCAAGGTCCCCTATTATATAGGGGAGCGATTTCACAGAGTATAATCAGAATACAGAAAACAAATATTAACTAATTAAATGAAAGAACTAGTTCTCAGCTGACATTTAATTTTCTTAAAAAAAAGTTAATATCTGATTTTGACAAAGCAACGGTCGCTAGTTGCATGTATATGAG
>CAXKVV010002157.1:0-50871 GCA_964058805.1 Schoenoplectus triqueter
ATTTCAGAATTACATGCGAGTTTTGAAGTTAATTTACTTCTTGCAGTATATTATTTGATAAAGTGTCAAGCAGTTTTTTTTTCTCTTGATGTAATACGACGCTACAATCTCAACATAATAAAACGCCACAACAAATCTGAACAGGCATGCTACGTTTTAAAAGAAAAGGACCCTTTGAAAGAAATAAATTAATTGGTTTTGGGGCAAAAAGTTTAAAATTTTGTTTTGGAGTGGCATTAAATCACAAAGGTGAAAATTTGAGGTGGCATTTTGCTAATTTTTTAGTTTTCAAGTGGCACACAACACAACCAATTTCCCCGTAAGTTATTACACACAACCGCTTGTTTTAGCATCTTCTTCTTATACTAATTACTGAGTTTAAAAAGAAGAAGTCCCTTTAAGCTAGACTCAGTATTTAATTCTTTTCATATTAGTCATGGATGAATAAAAAATAATTGGCTCTGGGCTTCACTTGATGGTAAATGAATCAAAACAGAGATTTTTTTAGTAATATTAACATTAATAATTACTCGTGGATAATTAAAAATTGACTGCTCGTGTGCTTCGCTTGATGGTATATCTATGAAAACAGAGAAATTGCGTATAAACTTAGTGATGTTTATTTTATATTTTTCAATTAACTGAATGAAGTCATAATCAAGAGACCACAGTATGCGATTTGGTAAAAAATGCTTACTTTTTTTTGTCCATTTTTTAGTGGTTTTTCCTTTCTATAAAAGCAACTTCCTCTCTTCCATACAAGCCAAAAAAAGCTTCGTGTATTTTCCTCTTGAAGTTTATTTGAACTAATGAGCTGATATACCAACTCTACTCTAATTTGCATTCATTATCGAATCAAAAGGTTCGAAAACAGACTTCTTCCATAAATGATGGGTTCCTGGTGTTTTCTACTTCTCTTATTCACTTGGATAATTGGGATTGAAGGTCAACCTAGTACACAAGGTAAGTAGAAAAGCTAAATGAGCACTTAATTTTATTTCATGTCATGCATTCCTCTTTTGGTTTCAAGATAGGGTAGAACTTACTGGAGGAAAAGAAATGGACAGGATACAGGCCCAACAAGCCACCAAACAGTTTTTTAATAGCTGAAAATTTTGGTACAGACCTTAATTAGCCCAAGGTCACTAAGTTTTTTCTAGGCCTGAATTTCGGGATACTTTTATTCTTTTATTGGCACAATTTGTCAATTTTCAGTGACAAATTAATCTCTGTGCCAACATAATGAATAACTAGAAGTTCAGCAACTGAAAAAAAAAAATTCGTATCATATCATGTTGAGTGACGTTGGGAAAAATACTGTTCATCATAACTATCATTGTTATCACTATCGTGTTGTTGTTATTGTAGGGGATGTCAATGGGTCGGGTCGTGATCGGGTCATATTATTTTATTATTATTTTAGATCCAATCTAAATCCGACCCGATTAAATTCGGGTCAAAAAATTTTGATCCATACCCAACCCGATGGGACACGGATCGACCTAACCCGATCCGTATAAAATAATTAAATATTTATTAATTATTTTTATATAATTTGAAGCAATAAATATTAATTAATTTAAAATTAATCTTAATTAATATATAATTATTGTATATTTAAGCTTTAATTAGTACTAAATCATAAAATTACTTCAAAAAATATAATTAATCGGGTCGGATCGGGTCAACCCGATACGGGTCAAAAAAATCAAGCCCACACCCGACCCATTTATCTTCAGATCATGTCGGGACGGGTCGGGTTCGGATTAGATCAATAATTAACATCCCTCATAGGCTCATAGCGGTTTCTGGTTTATTACTTTATTTTTATTGCAAGATTTGAAAAATTAGCTGGATAATGATGACTCATCACTGCCAGTTTTGTTGTATCAGTCAGGAAAAAAAAATCCAAAATTACAAGATATAAAATGAATCAGTCAAAATTACGAAAAAAAGATGGATCATTCTCTGAAAATCTGTTACTGCTTGAAGGTCGAGTTCTGAAAAACAAAACGATCGGAAGACTAGTCTTCTAAGAGACCGACCAGAAAGGATTAATTGACATCAGAAATGGCCAAAAATGCCAAATTATCAGAATCCAGACAGTAAGAAGTTTAGAAATTCTCTTATTTTTATGAATTGTTGTCATATATTCGAATCAAAATTTCATATGAAAAGTTATATATGTTTTAGACTTAAATTATCATTGCAAATTATTTGTTCGAAAAAATTATCCGATACAATTCTCATTGGTCCAATATATGTGATTTTGAAAATAGTATGACAATAATAAAAATGTATTGTTATTCAAATAAGATAAATGTTATTTAAATCGTACATGTGAAATAGTGATGGAAAATATAAATAAAATAATGATTTATATATTTTTTTTCAACCAACACATGTTTCTATTTCGTTATTCAATTAACTTCTATTTGCGCGAACCAATTTCATACTAATTGACATTGAAACACTGATGGTGGTTTCAACAAAGTCGGAGTTTGATTAATTATTTAATTATTATTGCAGATTTTAAAATATTAGAAATAAAGTATTACTATAAACATGTTCTAGATACATTACTATATCAAGATAACAGATTAAAGTACCAACAAATGAATCCAATTTACGACCAACTCGGATAATTGACATGTACGTCTACTTTTCAGATTCTGTTTGGAAACAGGATAATATGAAGAAGTAGTGAAGATAAACTTATCATTCTTCATAGGTGACCACTAGCTCTCAATTTTAACCCTTTACCAAATAAGTCGGTACTTTTGTTCAGGAAAAAGTTGACTAAATTTTTTTATGTCATACTTTAAAAAAACCGGTAAAAACACAACTGAAACAGGTACAATCAAAGTACCGGCTGTTTGATAATTTCTACAAGTCACATCCAAAAACATAACTATTTAGCTTGTACGTTCAAATTTCTACAATCACATCTAAAACTGGCACAATCAAAGTCCGGAAAGAAAATAATTAATGACTGATCCTTCTTTGCCCTCTCCCTACTTTATGAACTTACAAAGAAGATTTTAACAAAAAGAAGTACAGAAATCGATCGGTGTTCAATATTCAGTCATAAATTCATAATGTTATACGAAATTCAAATTAATAAAAATTTCTAGTGCTACATGTCAATCTCGCATGATCTGATCCAATCTCGAACCGTCCGATTTAATCTGAACGAATGAGATCCCTTTGAAAATCGAATCTTTAAAAATGAAAAATTAAATCGGAAAAATCGAACCGATTTTGCAAAATCTATTCGTTTCCGACGGATCGGTTTTGCTCACAATAGCAGCGTGACCCTGCGATCACAATTTGGATCGTAGCAGATGCGGAGCCCTCTTGCGAAACCCAAAGCCCTAATTTCACCAATACTCGTCTGGTATTGTTACAATCTAAAATAATTGTATATGAGATATTACTAAAGGCAATTAGTGGGAGTAATTAGTAAATTTGGATGTTAGATGGGATAATTATCTTTATATATCCATTCCCCATTGTAATCTTAATATGGAAAAAATAAAATAAAGATTGTTTGTTAGTTGTTAGTTTCCTCATTTAAATCGGTAGTTATTATTTTTATTGCATCCAATTATTCCGTTTATCCACAAAACACCCAAAATTCTCATTTCCATCAAATAATTCATCCAATTTCCCCAAATCACACCCCAATTCCAATTGAGAGTGATAGTTGGTATCAGAGATACCGAACTTTTGCGCCTCTGTGCTATCACTCATCCGCACCTCAGATTTCAATAAATCACCAAGATCAGGTTGTAATTACTTACCAATTCGTACCAGCACCTCTTACCCTGTTACTGTAGCATCTGCCACCTCCACGCACGCAGCCTCTTACAAAACCTCCTCCCGGCGACCAACACAGTGCCAAGGTCACTGACGTGACTCGGCGAAAACACCTCCGACACAGCACCTCACCGAGCACAGGCGCGACAACATCTGAGCGACGCGGATCGGACGTGTCGAGCAATTCTGGCGTTGTGGCGATCAGAGGCTGCATTCACACCCTCACCGACTCGGACTGATGCTTGGATTAACGCATCGAGTTTGAGCACAAACAAGGCGAAAAGGAAGCACAATGAAGCGATATACTCTTTATTGAAACTAGCTGTATACCCGCGCGTTGCAGCAGAATTTTTTATTTAAACATTAAAATATTATAAGATAAAAAAATTCACATTTATCTAATATTAAATTATAAATTCACCAAATTATAGAGAAAATCTTGGATGAGATTTTTGCACAATATGAGTTAATGATTCATGATTTTTATGGAAAAAAAAGTAAATTATTCTAACATATATTATCACCATTAATTCCTTACCAAATATGCACAAAGTTGCTAAATAAAAAACAAAAATTATGGAAATAATAATATATAAGGGAAAGAAATGGAGAGAAAATTAAGGGATAAAATGGGTATAATAAAAATTTACAATGACAAAAAATGGACCCTCCAATTCTTAAATGCTTTATATAATAGTATAGATTGGGAAGCCTTTCTTTACACTTCTCGGATTGGGCCTGCTTGTGCATGACACGTTTCTGCATTTCCAACATCAGCGTACGTTTTGGGTTTTCATATTGCTTGGGCCAGTTTTTGTGATTGGACCATCAGTTCAACCTTTGTGATTGGGCCTACTGCTTCCAGCTAATTTGTTTGTTTCACAATTAAGCCTACAGCCAGCATACTATCCAAACCGAGATTACTAAAAAAAATGTATGGAGAAAAGGCTTTGCAAGATTTGAGAAAGAAATATTATGTTGAGGATATTATGAACTAAAATGCAATTAAAGATCGACATAGATGTAAAAGATGTATGATTTTGTGATGATTTATGCAAACAACTAATAATAATTGATGACGTGTGTAATGATTCGTGCAAACAACTAATAATAATTGATGAATATCGAGCCATCTATGGAGTGAGTTATCGGATATATGACTTAACATCAAGAGAAATCGAGGCGGTAGAAGTATTTCTTCATAAGGAATGGCTTCAATAAATTAGAGAATTTTTGGATAAATTAATTGTGATGTGTGATCTCAAGAAAAATATGAATTTAGAAGATCAATCAATTGAGAAACTTAGAGTTGAGACACATGCCAATTGTAAATTGGAGCACGAAGATCAAGATTCTACTCATCAAGACAACTCGGATTCGATTAGCAATTATTACACATTTGAGCAAGAAAATCAAAATTCAACTCACCCAAGATAATCATGACTCAATTTATAAAGACTCCACACTTGATAAAAAAGATGAAAACAATCATCTTCCCCAAGCTTTTACTTCACTCGACATAATTATTCACCAAGAGGCTCCCATGAAGATTATTCCACAAGACACTTCAAATGATAATCAATTTTTATACATGTATCATTCATCTCGCTTGCATGATAACAAGACTCATCTCTCATACTCGAAGCTAAGGAAATACTTCCTGTATCGATACAAGACGAATATTTTTTGATCATATTTTTCTTTGGTAACAAAGACCACCTCCCAAATCTAATATTTTGATTATTCATTTTGTTTTTTCTTGGGCTAAGAGACCACCTCCCAAGCCTAATATATTTTCTTTCTTGTTTGTTGTTTGTTTTCATAATCATTGAGGACAAGGATTGTTTGAAGGGGAAGATAATGTTACAATATAAAATAATTGTATAAGAGATATTATTAAAGATAATTAGTAGGAGTAATTAGTAAATTTGGATGTTAGATAACATAATTATATTCATATACCCATTCTATATTATAATCTTGATATGGAAAAAATAAAATAAAGATTGTTTGTTAGTTGTCAGTTTCCTAATTTAAACCAATAGTTATCCTTTTTATTGCTTTCAATTATCCCGTTTATCAAAAAAAAAACACCCAAAATTCTCATTTCTACCAAATAATTCACCAAATTTCCCCAAATCACACTCCAATTCCAATTGGGAGTGTGACAGATACTCTGTCCTCAATCCATTATTAATCACTAAAATCTCACATCCTCCATAAAATCCATGAATTTTACTTGGGCTTAATTTTCTTGACTGAGGCTCTTTATTTGAGCTTTAGAAAGGATCAGCACATAACTATACAAATGTTGAAATCAACCGCCAGATTCGTTTATTCTACTATGCGTAGTTGAAAAGGTGGGCCTTGTATTCACAACAGTGTCATTGCTGTACAGAAATTACCCCCACTGAAGGTAGAAAAGCTGCAAAATTGATACTCATTGTTGAAATTGAACCAATACTTACTATATCCTCACACAGATTGAGATTTCGTACTAAAATTTTGTCCTTAACTTAGGGACAGAAAATTGAGAATATCTGATTCATCCCTTCTAAATTTTTTGCTTTTACTGTAAAATAAGCTTTAAATTAGGAGAGAATAGAGAGAGAACTATGGTGCTATAACAATTGATTTTGATTTAGAGAGGGATACAAAAGGATTAATGAAGGAGGCTTGCTCTTTGAGTGATGGGCTGAGTGAGGCAAGGAGAGACAGAGAGAGGCTGAGGGAATAAAAAAATTATTTGAATTAACATTAAATATAACAGAAGTATAATCCAATACAACAAAAATAATAACATGTATTGTTTTTTGTGTACAGAATCCCATTCTTAAGATGAATGCATCTGTTTGAACTTTCCATTTTTATTTTAAACAACTTGGTTAAATTCTATGTTTGTTTTTGCATTTTCCAGTTTAAGCAACATTTTACCTGATGTGTGTACTCTATCTTTTCTATTGCTAGGTTTCATAAGCATTGATTGCGGTGCCCCAAGTGGTACCAGCTTTCAAGATAGCACAGGTGTATGATACTTCGAAGCTTTCTGAATGGAACTCGAAATTGTTACACACTATGGAATGTGACCAAAGGCTCAAAATATCTCTTGCGAACTACATTTCTTTATGGGAATTATGATGGGAAACAAACGGCTCATATTAGCACCCCTCTTCAATTTGATATCTGCATAGATGTTGATTTTTGGAGAAGGGTTAATATCACGGATGCTTCAAGTGTATATTCTTATGAGGTTGTTACCGTAGCTTCACATGATTTCATATGGGTGTGCCTTCTAAATATTAATGCAGGGACTCCTTTTATATCATCTTTGAAGTTGCGACCTCTGAAAAGTCATCTTTATCCATATGCATTTCAAAACCAATACAACGCTATTCTGAGGTCGAGTTCTTGCAAGCTCAATATTTGATTCCTCATCTTAAATCTTAGAGTTGCCTACATGAACCTTGCCCTAGGGCCTTAAAATTGGGGCTTGACCCATCTTATTATAGTCTCAGTCAAATATGGCTTGGCCCGACCCTACCCGACCTCAAGTTATTTAATAGTTCAATGTCAACTGAATTTCAATGATTCAATATTCTACAGGTCAGAAGCTTATCACTAGTGCATCACAAAAACTTAGTCACACTTGTTGGATATTATAAGGATGGAGATGACCTTGCAATGTCTCGAGGCAGTCATTCTGATCACTTAGGAGGTACTTTTGTGTACTGACTATTACGTCACCACACTTATAATTATAATAAATAGCACCATGAAATTCAAGTGGACACCATATGGTGAACTAAAGGAAGTGACATGATTATAGTTATGTTTGTTCTCATTGAAGTCTTTGAACTTATGCATGGAAAGTAATGATCAATTATTCATCCCTTTTGGTGTTATTTTTTGTGATGTGATTTCAAGGTAAACATTCAACATCAAGACCTTTGAATTGGAGGTTGAAACTAAACATCTTGCTTGAAGCTGCTCAAGGTTTGACACCGCAACACTTTAAATTAAAAAGAAAATTGTTTATATCACCGTTGTGCAATATTAATTAATTAAACTTGAGGGCTTTCTTAAAAAAATTATTTATATGAAAGCAGTTTGTTTATTTGAAATGGTGTAGCCATGAATTATCTACAGGTTGGATGCACTATCATGCAGAAAGATGTGTAAAGCGGTAATATTCTTTTGGGTCAAAATTTTGAGATCGAAGTGTCCGACTTGGGCTTGGCAAGGATGTTTACTACAAATACAAACTCTTTGTTTACATTATGTGGAACTCGCGGCTATATCGATCTTGAGTATGTTGATAGGTACTCATTTTAAATAATATTTGCACAAGGTTTAACATAATAATTCACTCAATTTATTTGAATCATGCTTATTTTAGCCTGTGTTTTATCTTTAGAACTTGTTACTGTCGTATTTTTTGATTTTGGTAATTTTCAGAAATTCCTGGAGAAATCATAGCAGAATTTGGCTCTGCCAAGACTCTCAGAGAGACTCTTGACAGAGAGCAGCTACCTGATGCGAATTGAGTAAGGAAACAGCTATACACGTGAAGGAAAATCTAGAGATCCCATCTATGATTTAGCAGAGATTAAATGCAGTAATTAAATGAGATTAAAGAGAGATAAGGAAAGAGATTTATCTCTTGGTTGGAAAGAGGAGGTGAGAGAGAATTAATTGCTGAAATTTAGGGAGAGAATCTAGGGGATTCCATAGGAGGTAAACCAAAGAAGGAAAATGCTAGGAGAGCAAGGGAAAAAGAGGATTTTTCGGACCAGCTCTTCCTCTCTCTCTCCAGGTTCGGTTTTGGGGGTTCTCACAGGAAGAAGCTCGGACCAGAGAAGAAATGAGATATTGGAGAACTTGGACTTCAATTGTGTTTTATCATTCTTCTTTCTTTAACTCTTAATTATCCACTATGATGGATTCAAAACTAAATTCTTGTCTTCTTAAAGTCATGCTTGGCTAAAGAAAATTTCTTGAGATTAGGCTTGTAATAAATTACTATGTTGTTGGTTTAATTTAATTGGCATTATTACTTTTATTTGATCTTTGTTTGTCTTGTGATTTGAATTGCTAAATTACTTGTATGATATGAGTTGGTTTAATTGTAAATATCGGTCAACGAATGGTCACGTTAGATCGGTAACAAGAAAAATGGTATAACTTAGTCACACAAATGGTTTAAACTTAGGACTTGAATTGTTAGATCGAAAGATAATAATTTGAGACCCGATAACATGAGATAACGTAGGAATAGGCGAAGGACCGAAAGGAGAAACCCGTTCCTAATAGGGACACCTAAATTTATTTTTATGATTTATTGAAGTACCGAAAGGAGAAAGTAAATTACTAAAATATATTTAGGCTAATCACGAAACTTAATAGACTTAGTTTAGGAGAATGCGCCGCGAAAGCGGGTGTTTAAGTAAATTGAGTACGGTACGAAGCCACGAAAGTGGATAAATACTACCATTGGATTAGAAACCCACAAAGAAAATATAAAAGTGTAATATCAATTAAATGAATACCAACAACATCTAGTAATTTATATGCCGAAATCCTAGGAATACCAAAAATATTCGAATTCTCATATTTTATCATTTTAATTAAGTTAATCTTAGAATTTAGTCTTTTATTTTCTGAAAATCCGAAATTAGTTGCTTAACTAGTTAAAAGAAATAAACTTGGTATTTAAATCCCGTTCCTTGTGGATTCGACACCCGATAATATACTTAACGATAGGTTGTGCGCTTGCAACCTGTCTTTTAGTATCGTTCTTAGGGTATTTATTAGCACTCGTGGAAACACATCAAGCTTTTTGGCGCCGTTGCCGGGGAACGGTGTATTTAATATCGAAATTTATTTTGAGTCAATTAGACTAAGCATTTTTATTTTTTTTATTTTTTTATTTTTATTTTTCACCTTTTATTTTGTTTCATTGTAGGTTCTTAAGAGCTGGAGGAAAGAACAAGTTGGCTGGAGACAAGGTGCTACGAAGAAAGAATTACTAAATCAAAATCTCAACCCCCTGCCAGGAGTCTCAGTGAGAGTCTTGGAAGATTCACAGCAGAAGAATTTTCAGCCAATCCTCAACCTCTCCTTGACCAAAATCTTGCTACTGAGATGGTTCTTAATGGAGAAGATGATCTGAATCGACCTTGAGGGATTTCATCATCCCAAAGGCGACCAACATGCGACCAAGTGTTGTTGCACCCGCCATTGCAGCGAATAACTTCGAACTGAAAGCCAATCTCATCACAATGACGCAACAAAAATAATTTTCTGGGCTACCTAGCGATGACCCTCACTTGCATCTTATAGTTTTTCTAGAAATTTGTGATACATATAAGAGTAATGGTGTCAGTGATGATGCCCTTAGGCTTAGATTGTTTCTATTTTCTCTTAGGGATAGGGCTAGAGCTTGGATGCACTCTTTACCTGCTGGTTCCATAACCACTTGGGACCAATTGACCGAAGCATTTTTGACCAAGTATTTTCCACCAAGTAAAACCGCTCAATTGAGAGGTCAAATTGTGAATTTTGGGCAAAAGGGAAATGAAAGTTTATATGATGCTTGGGAAAGATTCAAGGACTTGCATAAGTTGTGTCCACATCATGGTCTTACTAAGCAATATATTGTGCAAATTTTTTATGATGGACTAATAAGTAATGATAAAAAAAATTTTGATGCCGTAGCAGGTGATGCATTGACAAGCAAGAATGCGAATGAGACATACAATTTGATTGAAATAATGGCGGTGAATTAACATCATTGGTCTCCTTCCTACCGCCAAGCAACAAGGAGCACTCCGGGTATGCTTGAGTTAGATTCTTTGACTTTCATGAAAGTGAAACTCGAAGCAATTCAAAATCAAATCAGTCAATTGAGTGTCTCCAAGGTAAATCAAGTGACTCATTCTCTTTCTTGTGAAATTTATGGTGTTATGGAATATACCGCACTTGAATGTCCATTGAGTATTCCTCAAGAGAACCTAGAAAACGTGAATATGTTGAACAATTTCAATAGGCTTCAAAACAACCCATACTCACAATCTTACAATATGGGTTGGAGGAATCACCCAAATTTTTCATACAAGAACAATCAAGGTACGGTGTCCCAAACACAAAACCGGCCTGAACAAGGTTTTACACCAACTCAAAATGTGCCACAACAACAAAGTTTTGCTCCAAGACAATTTGAACCTCAAATCCCACAAAAATCTAACTTGGAATTGATGATGGAGCAATTCATGAATCAACAAAAACAAATAATGGATGAAATGAAAGAAACGATAAAACAACAATCCACACAAATAAAAATGTTGAAAAATCCAGTGGCACAACAAGCATCATCCTCTTCAAGGCAACCCGGCACTCTTCCGGGCAATCCCGAACTCAATCTGAAGGAGCACTGCAAGACTGTTATCTTGTGAAAGGGTTTTGAATATGAAAATCCAACCGTCACGCGAGATGGAGACTCAATTCCACCTCAGAACATTCTGCCAAGAGTCTCAGCGGAAGTCTTAGCAGAGAAGGAAGCTCCAAAGGTAAGTGAAGAGGTAAGTCAACAAGAAGAAGAACCAAGGTATGATCCTTCACCTTACAAACCTCTAATTCCCTTCCCGCAAAGGTTAGCCAAGGTCAAAAAGGACAAGCAATTTGGTAAATTTGTTGAACTCTTAAGTAAGTTACACATCAACATTCTATTTATTGAGGCACTCACTCAAATACCTTCATATGCTAAATTTTTGAAAGAAATATTATCCAACAAAAAGAAACTTGAGGAGTGTGAAACCATAGCTCTAACGGTGGATTGTAATGCACTACTTCTAAACCAACTACCTCCAAAAATGAAAGATCCCGGTAGTTTTACCTTGCCATGCTCCATTGGTAATGATAAGCTCAAAAAAGCTTTGTGTGATACCGGTGCTAGTGTAAGTCTCATGCCTAAATTAATCTTCAACAAGTTAGGAATTAGAGACCTTAAGCCAACAAGAATTTCCTTACAACTAGCCGATAGGTCCGTTAGATTTCCATTGGGTATAATTGAAGACATACCGGTCCAAGTTGGTAAATTATTTGTACCCGGTGATTTTGTTGTAATGAAAATGAAAGAAGATAATCAAGTTCCTATCATTTTAGGGAGAACATTTCTTGCTACCGCTAGGACAAATCTTGATATGAAAAATGACATACTTTCATTGGTCATAGGGGATGAAAAGATTGAATTTAATGTTACAAAATCCATAAAATACCCTTCTAATGATGATGTTTGTTGTAGGGTTGAAGTCATGGACACGCTGACAGCAAAGGTTTTCAACATGCAAATCAACATGAAAGATGATGAAGTCCTTAGTGAAGCAACATAATTGCTAGAGAAAGAAAACAGACTCACTGTCAAGAGTCTCATCGAGAGTCTCGACAGTGCTGGAGATAGTGAAGAAAAAGCTGAAGACAAAACACCTCAACTGGAATTAAAGCTCCTACGTCCCAACCTTCGCTATGAGTTCTTAGACCTCAACAAGGCATACCCAGTGATTGTCGGTGCACACCTAGATGCAACACCAACCGTGATACTCTTGCATGAATTAAGGTTACACAAGAAAGCAATCGGGTACTCAATAGAAGATCTTAAAGGACTAAACCCCTCTCTTTGCATGCATCGTATTTTGCTTGAGGAAGACCACAAACCCTCACGAGAGCCGCAAAGGAGGTTGAATCCCAATCTTAGGAAGGTAGCGAAGAAATAGGTGATCAAGTTACTAGAGCCGACATTATATATCCAATCTCGGATAGTGAATGGGTTGAGAGACACACTCATCTCTGCACCGATCCTACAATCACCCGACTAGAATCTCCCGTTTGAGATCATGTGCGACGCTGGTGATTATGCCGTGAGAGCCGTCGTTGGACAAAAGAAGGATAAAAACTATATGTCATATATTATGCGAGCAAGACCCTTGGCGTGACGTGAATAAGGGTCAAGCTCGAGACCTTAAACAAGCGCTTCTTGGGAGGCAACCCAAGTTTTTGCATTTTTTAATTTAGTTTTTATAATTTTTTTTATGCATTTTAATTAAGAATTTTGAATAATTATTGCTCATATAGTTCATTGGTGTAGAAAATTGGTTGAAGAGACTGGAGAAATTAAGAGGATCTTAAAATCTTGAGCAGATGGGTGGAGATGACACGAAAATTTGGATAAGTACAAGAGATTGCAAGGGAAATACGTTTTGCCAAGACCCTCGGTGAGACCCTTGGCAGAAGCTAAAAAATTGAAATACTTAAAATTTTTGTCTCAACTTCCCAAACCCTTTCAAACATTTTCACATCTGAACCCCTTCCTACCGCCTCTACACAATTGACTATGTGAGCTCTATCATTCTCTTTCTCACATTCTCATATTTCTTTTCTTGCTTGGGGACAAGCAAAGTTTTAAACTTGGGGGGGGAGGGTCTGAAAGGAGAATTGTATCTGCATTCATGACATGTAGTTTGCATAGTAGTGTAGTGTAATTGCATGTAGCTTGCACGTTAACTCATATAGTGTCATAAATTAGGATTTTTGAGAAGAAAATTTTTGTGAACTAACTGAAGTAAAAGAATTAAGGAAATTTATGGGATTTTGTTTGTTTTATAAATTTGGGCAACATAACCTCATGGACTAGTGTGTTGAAATTGAGAGTTAATTTTGTAGCGTCTAGTCCCTTAAATGATTTGAATTCTTAGAAATTATGACCCGAACCAGTTGCTTAATATTATTGTTGCATATTTAGCCTCTTTACCTGAATTGTTTCATGAATAATTAAATTGGATACCCACATGTCTAACTCGCCTTGTATGTTTTGAGTCTTAAAAAAAATAAAATAAAAATAAAATAAAAAATAGAAAAATCCAAAAATATAATAAAATATAGTCTGAGTTTGATTGGTACTCCGCTAGCCCGCTTGTATATTATTGTTTTGAGGGCTATGAGTAGGGTGTGAAAACACGCCTTGTAATATCTGAGAAAGAATGGGTCCTAGCTCCTAAACGTTGCTGAGTGACGGGCTTCTAACTCACGATAAAGCAAGGATGCTCAGTCAGTTATTTTTTAATATATATATATATATATATATATATATATATATATTTGAGGCATACAAGGCACCTAACAACTAAGTCATGGTATCTGTTTGAGTAGTCATGGGACAAGTCAGGTAAGGGCGATCAAATATACGACAATTAGAGGGGCTAGGGTTCAAGGTTCCAAGGTTCACTTATTTCTGGCTCAAGAGTCGCTCGTTTAACTTAGCTGCATTTCGACTTATGCCTTGTGAGGTGAAGAAGATTGTCCAAAAACATTCTTGAAAACAATCTCAAATTGAAACTTGATCCTTTTGATTTGGCAAGTTCAGAAGTTTTTCCTTTTAGGTATGGTTTCAAACAAGTTGAGTTGAATTAAAATTTATCCACTTGACCTTTCCGAGTTTAATTTGCTTAGGGACAAGCAAAGTTTAAGCTTGGGGGATTTGATAGGTGCCCATTTTATATAATATTTGCTACCAAGAGGTAATTTATTTCCAACCAAGAGGTAATCTTGAGTATGTTGATAGGTACTCATTTTAAATAATATTTGTACAAGGTTTAACATAATAATTCACTCAATTTATTTCAATCATGCTTATTTTAGCTTGTGTTTTATCTCTAGAACTTGTTACTGCCGTATTTTTTGGTTTTGGTAATTTTCAGAAATTTCTGGAGAAATCAGAGCAGAATTTGGCTCTGCCAAGATTCTCAGCGAGACTTTTGGCAGAGAGCAGCTACCAGATGCGAATTGAGCAAGAAAACAACTGTACACGTGAAGGAAAATCTAGAGATCTCATCTATGATTTAGCAGAGATTAAATGCAGTAATTAAAGAAGATTAAAGAGAGAAAAGGAAAGAGATTTACCTCTTGGTTGGAAAGATGAGGTGAGAGAGAGAATTAATTGCTGAAATTTAGGGAGAGAATCTAGGGGATTCCATAGGAGGTAAACCAAAGAAGGAAAATGCTAGGAGAGCAAGGGAAAAAGAGGATTTTTCGGACCAGCTCTTCCTCTCTCTCTCCAGGTTCGGTTTTGGGGGTTCTCACAGGAAGAAGCTCGGACTAGAGAAGAAATGAGACATTGGAGAACTTGGACTTCAATTGGGTTTTATCATTCTTCTTTCTTTAACTCTCAATTATCCACTGTGATGGATTCAAAACTAAATTCTTGTCTTCTTAAAGTCATGCTTGGCTAAACAAAATTTCTTGGGATTAGGCTTGTAATAAATTACTATGTTGTTGGTTTAATTTAATTGGCATTATTACTTTCATTTGATCTTTGTTTGTCTTGTGATTTGAATTGCTAAACTACTTGTATGATATGAGTTGATTTAATTGCAAATACCGGTCAACGAATGGCCACGTTAGATCGGTAACCAGAAAAATGGTATAACTTAGTCACACAAATGGTTTAAACTTAGGACTTGAATTGTTAGATCGAAAGATAATAATTTGAGACCCGATAACATGAGATAATGTAGGAATAGGCGAAGGACCGAAAGGAGAAACCCGTTCCTAATGGGGACACCTAAATTTATTTGAATGATTTATTGAAGTACCGAAAGGAGAAAGTAAATTACTAAAATATATTTAGGCTAATCACAAAACTTAATGGACTTAGTTTAGGAGAATGCGCCGCGAAAGCGGGTGTTTAAGTAAATTGAGTACGGTACGAAGCCACGAAAGTGGATAAATACTACCATTGGATTAAAAACCCACAAAGAAAATATAAAAGTATAATATTAATTAAATGAATATCAACAACCTCTAGTAATTTGTATGCCGTTAATATATCATCATATCAAAGCACTTGCCTTGATGAAGATACTAATGTACTGAAATAATTCTTTTAATTAGGTACCAAAGGACTTTTTAGCTGGCTGAAAAAAGTGACGTATAAAGATTTGGAGTAATTATGTTGGAGGGTGAACGCCTCATTTTAAATGGCAGAGGAAACATTCACATGGTTGAGCTCGTAAAAGGAAAGTTTGATAATGGGAGTATTAGAGATGCCATTGATTCTAGATTGGAAGGAGAATATGACATGATGTCGGTGCATAAAGTGGTGGAATTAACAATGCTATACACAAGTGAGAAATCAACTCAAAGACCAACCATTGCTGATGTGGTGATAAGTCTGAAAGATAGTGTGCAAATGGAGGAGCATCGTCAGGAAGGAATGTTGCAACCAAGTGACAAGTCTGATACGAACACTAAAAGTACTTCGACATCCTTTGGTAACATGCAATCATTTTACTTTAAGATAATAATGTATCTGCATATTTGTTGGGATTGCAAACACTGAAACAAATTGGTTAAAATTGAAAAAAAAAAGGAACACTTTTCGGGAATCTGACTGAAGTCATGTTGGCTTTTCACAAATTGGGCCTAAGAAAGAGCTGATTCTGAGAAAATGATCTAAAATTAATTCAATGCCAACACCGGCCTTGACGTTCATTGTCCTAAAACTATATATCCACAACCCATCTATGATTTTCTTCTTTCTAAGATTCTAGCTTCATCTTAGGCGGTTTCTCAATATCCGGTCTTCCATTATGTCGAGTTTTGTGAATCAAGAGAAACAATCTTTTTTGTTTTGCAATTTTGGCCAATTTATTTCTGGTTTTATAACTTTTTGTTTTTATTTTTCCCGACATAAAGAACCCTATATAGTGTTGTGGAGTGTAAATTCGTGTTCTTAATTTTGACAAATTACATCTTTATGATTTTTATTGCGAGTGATGCAAAGTGTTCTTGTATTGTAAAGTTAAGTTGTGACATAAAGAACCCCGTATATGTACGTTTTTTTTTCTTTTTTTCCTTTTTGAACAGTAATATTGCATATGATTAACAGTTTAATACTAAATTTGGAGTCAGTTTGTCTGGTATTAATCTTTGATGCACCAATTAATATCTATATATTAAATGCTGAAAAATCTTTATGTAAGAATTAATCTCAAGATTGCACACAAAGGAAAGTTTGTGATTATTTGCTTCACAAAGGCCTGAAGCTTCTTAACAGCTGCCTTGCACTTCGGAAATGCGACCGCTCCGGATGCCAGCTGTCCTTGTTTTTAACTCAAATAGACTCCATTTAATTAGATGCCTCATCGAGAATCTCTACACAGATACACCATAGCCTGCATACCAGGTCGCATGTGTGCACCTGCTACTGGGACCCTCATTATATGCTTGATCAGCCTCTGACTAAACAATCGTGTTTTCCAAACTAGCAGCATTCTGATTTCATACCCATGGTAGGCCAGGCTAGCCTGTTTTGGCCATGGAACCCGAGAGAACCAACAGCACTGCAGCACCAATCAGTAAGGAGAAATGATTGATTACACTTACTAAACTAGAAACAGAATAATGAATCATCAGATAGCAAAGACAAAAATGCTATGACAGATTTCATGTGTACTGGTAGTTCCTTCTCTCAGTACCTTGAATATGTCAATCACTAAACAGAATATACAAAATCGAGTAATAAGACAACGAAAGGATAGGACACTAAGACAAATCCTACAAAAGATTGCACGGATGTCACAGGCATTTTCACAAACAGGTGAGGACTTGAATAAAAGAAAAAAATCCAATTGAATTAGGCCATTTCTTAGTCACCAGTTCCTGCAAATCATTATGGAAAACAGCACATCACCGGATCATAACTAGTCACCAGTTCAGTGCAAATTGGCGAATCATACAGTTATTTGGATGCAAAATTCTGGGAAGTATTTTTATTTTCCGCTTTATTTAGGAATTTTTGTATTAACTTAGCTATGGTATTTGATAAAATTCTGTGTTAGTATTTTTATTTTCAGCTTTATTGCTAAACTACTAAGTGATTTATTTTATACAAAGCTATGGTTTTTATTTTCAGCTTCATTACATCGCATTTATATGTGAAATGAACTTTTCTATTTTATACAAATCTAATACGTTCAAATATGACTTCTCGATGGCTTACAATATAAGTTGAAATATAATACATACCCTTTGAAAGAAATAGACTAAGTAATTTATACATAGCCGCTTGTTTTATCATCTTCTTCTATACTAATTACTGAGTTTAAAAAGAAGAAGACCATTTTAGCTAGACGCAATATATAATTTTTTTCGGTTTTTTACTAATATTAATATTAGTCATGGATGAATAAAAATTGATTGTCTGTGTGCTTCGCTGATGGTAAATGAATCAAAACAGGGAAGTTGCGTATAAACTTAGTGATGTTTATTTTTTTTTTCAATTAACTAAATGAAGTCATGACCAAGAGACCACAGTATGGGATTTGGTAAACAACGCTTACTTTTTGGCATTTCTTTTAGTTGTTTTCCTTTCTATAAAAGCAACTTCCTCTATTCCATACAAGCCAAAAAAGCTTCCTGTCTTTTCCTCTTCACGTTTAGTTGTACAAATGAGTTGATATACCAACTCCACTCTAATTTGCATTCATTATCGGATCAAAAGGTTCGAAAACAGAATTTTTCCATAATGATGGGTTCCTGGTGTTTTCTAATTCTCTTAACCATTTGGATAATTGGGATTGAAGGCCAACCTACTACAGAAGGTGAGTAGAAAAACTAAATGTGCACTTGATATGAATTTTTTTTAAACATATCTATATGAATTGTATAAGTAAAACTGTGAATTACATTCGCATAATTATAGGTGTTAATACTCGATATAAATTAGTGTTAACATATAATACTAACAGTGTTAGTATTTAATTATCATCAAATCATGTAACTTTCCCTTCCTCTTTTTGTACATCTTCTCTTGTAGACAAAAAAGTATAAATTAATAGCTGTCAAAGAATTACATATTCTCAAAATGGAGTAGGAATTAGCCCATAACTTCTGAATATTAATACGTATTACAAAATATTAATCGGTAAAAATTGAAAGTGTTAATAGTTGTTAAAGAAAAACATATTATCAAATTCGAAAACAAAATGATTGTTCTAATAATGAAAATATTAGTACTCACAACTAATGTTGAAAGCATTAATATTATACATATTAGACACCATTTAGCATTATTTTTGCATTTTAGTCAAGAAATACCAATAGTCCCTAGAAGATAACATAACGCTTATTATTCGGAAGTATTAATAATTATTCTAGAAAGTACTAATTATTATGGTAGACAAACATTTCAAACGTTATATTATACAAAAATGTAAGTAGTCTAGACATATATTAATAAGTCTTAGTAAGCACAACACAAGTACTAATAATCATTATTAAGTTCTAAATAAACACTAATTATTAATAAAAATCGACATTTTAAGTATATAATCTAATTATGCAGAGATATTAGTGGTCTAGGAAGATGGTAATAATACTTATTATTCAAATTTGAGATTTTAAAGATGTTACTATTTCAGAAGTATTTCACTTAGGTTGAGATTGGTATAAAAAATTACATAAAGGAAGGACTTCGAGGACGAATGGGACAAAAGTACTGGTATTGACTCAATAAAAATTCAAAGTCGTCATATTTTTCTTGTTATTGCTATCGTTTGAGAAGTTTTTTCAGAAATAATTTACGATCAAAATATCAGGATAAAAAGTAAGAAATAAATTAGGATATTACATATAATTATATATTCATATGACATACCTAACAAGTAGTTAATCCAAAGTAGTTTTATTTTATTTTATTAATACTTAATCCACGAGATAGTCAAAGCTCAAATGAATAAAAAAATAATTCAATGCTAATCATCATTGAAATCACATTAGTTGTTTAATCAAAAATATGAATCAGTTATGTGTTTGTTTCTGTGCATTTATATTTGTTTTTTGGCATTTTTGTATTTCTTGTTTGGAGCAATGAAGCTATTTCAGGAGAAATTTGAAAATTTGAAAATTAAAAGTTAAGACTAACCTATAACAGAGACACTAATCTAGTGTTGATCATAATAAATATATATGTAGAGTTGGACTATGGTGCCATGCATAGCACGGATCACCTCTGTACTATGAATTGGTTCTTTATTTTGAAAGTCTAAATAATCGATCCAACCATATAAAATGATTTTCATATGAATATTTAGATGTAGACTAAATTTTATATTTTTTAAAAAAAAATTTACTATTTTTTAAGAAAGTTAGAAAATCACTTGATTTAGTTATTATTAGTCATACAAAAGAAGCGATTTTTTAACTATTTTCATAAATAATTCAAAAATTCAAAAAATATAAAATTTGGTCTAGATTTAGATATTCATATGAAAATTATTTTGTACGGTTGAATCAACCATTTATACTTTGATAACGAAGAACAGATCCATAGCACGGGAGCAATTTGTGCTATGCATAGCACCATAGCCCAACTATATATATAGACACACACACACACACACACACACACACACATATATATATATATATATATGTGTGTGTGTGTGTGTGTGTGTGTGTGTGTGTAGTCCGACTATGGTGCTTTGCAAAGCATAGAGGCGTTGTGTGCTTTGCGCTCTAATTTTTAATTTCAAGTCAGAAATAATCGATCCGAACTGTTCAATCTAATATTCATATCAAAATCTATTAGTAATCCAAATTTTATATTTTTTAGAATTTTTTTGTTATTTTTTCTGAGGAGAAAATGACTTGATCTGAGAATTCTGGTTCATCCAAAAATGACGGTTTTCCACCTATCCAAAAAAATAGTAAATGAGTTCCAAAAAAATATAAAATATGATTTACTAATAGATTTAATATGGAGATTCGATTGAGCGGTTTGGATCGATCATTTCTGACTTAAAATTAATAATAGAGCGCAAAGCACACAATGCTCTTATGCTTTGCAAAGTATCATAGCCTAACTATATATATATATATATATATATATATATAGAGAGAGAGAGAGAGTAAATCTACGGTGAGCTTAGCTCAAAAAAATATCAAATGATCTCCAAATTTTGATTTTTCAATCTCATTAAATTCTTCATATTGAAATCTTATGGGTACAAAAATTTGGGATGTTTCAAGTTTTTTAAGTCACTCTTTTTAATTTTTGAATGTAATGTACAAATATTAAATATTTTATTATTATTTTTAGAGCTGATTTTCGAATATATATATATATATATATATATATATATATATATATATATATAAGAAGAAGAAGAAGAAGAAAAATATATATATTTTATTATTATTTTTAAAGCTTAGCATTGTTGATGTTAAATTGATGAAGAATGGGGAGGGGAGAACTAAGAAGAAAAAATAAAATACAAAGTGCTTAGAAAAGAAACTTACAAATTGGGTTCATTAAATTATATTTTATTGATTTTCTTATTTGTCTCTCTTAATGAGAAAAAAACAGTGATTCTCATTTATTGTTTGTAAAATTTTCAAAAGAATGAGGTTCAATAATATAATATTTAAACAATTTTTATGGGGTTCACTTAGGTGAACATATAAGAATATCAATGATATTTAATATAAATTCATGTAAAAAGTACTAGTATTTTAAAAAAAAAAATGAGATTCGGTGTAATTATCATTTTTTGAATCCTCCGATGACAGATGCCCGTATCTAAGAAAGATGTACGCATCTTTTTAATCTTTTCTTTTTTTTATTACCGGACAAATATTTCCAAACATGTTATATATCTCATGTTTTTTTAAGCAACACATTTTCCCTATTTTGTCTATTCCTGTCTATTGAAGGTTTCATCAGCATTGACTGCGGTGCCCCAAGTGGTATCATCCTTCAAGATAGCACAGGCATATTGTATGTTTCGGATGATTCATACATAGAAACGGGAAAAAATTATAACATCGCCCAAAATTATATAAGCCCATCAAAACAAGCATCAACCCTCAGAAGCTTCCCAAATGGAACTAGAAATTGTTACACACTGTGGAATGTGACCAAAGGCTCAAAATATCTTTTGCGAGCTACATTTCTGTATGGCAATTATGATGGAAAACAAATGGCACAAATTAGCACCCCTCTTCAATTTGACCTCTACATTGATGTTGGTTTTTGGAGAAGGGTTAATATCACTGATGCTTCAAGTGAATATGCTTATGAGGTTGTTACTGTAGCTGAACATGAATTCATATGGGTGTGTCTTGTAAATATCAATGCGGGTACTCCTTTTATATCTGCTTTGGAGTTGCGGCCTCTCAAGAGCCATCTTTATCCATATGCATTTCAAAACCAATCGAATGCATTTCTGTTCCGGTTCAACTATGGTGCAACTGGAGATGTACTAATCAGGTAAATTTTTCATGTGAAGGGACGGCTGACAATAAGTTATTTTGACAACCTTGATAATGAATGTTTAAATAAATACATAAAAAAATTTATAAATATATTCTTCTACCTATAGATTTATGATCATTTAAATTTATCTAATTTCATTATTGTTTGATAGTCCATTAAAAATCATCAAATTTTCATACAATTTGCAACAGTTCTAATTTAATGGTATTTGATAGACTATCAAATGATAATGAAATAAGACTAGAAAGACACCCTTTGTCTCGTGCTTTTTAAAGCAATCTGGATCTGACGCTCCGCGCCTCTCCTAGAAAAGCCTTATTTGTGAATCTGCATCATCTGCAAACATCGTGGACCGCTTATGCTCGTATGATAAAGAACTACAAATCTTGGCGCATCAGAGGTCAATTTGCTGATCCCCTTTTGTTTCGATAGTAGAATATCCAACATCTGATTCTTTGGGTTTTGCATAAAATTTGAATGACCACCGTTATAGATAGAAAAGCATATTTATAAATTTTTTTTTTGTAACTATTAAGAAGTCCATTATCAAGGTTGTCAAAATAACCCATTATCAACCGATTTCCACCCATTTTTCATTCCAAATGAAAGGTTATAAACCACTTTTGAATTATTTACATCAATTGTACATGACTGTTCTCAAAAGTATTAAATTTAATTAGTTTTTTTTTTAGGAAAAGATAAGGGTCTAACGCTTAAATTTCATTAAAAATATCACAAGTTGTGATCTGATATGTACAAAGGTTTCATCAAAGGAAAAGAATTGCTTGTAGTAACAGTACAAATAAAGCAAAATTATTCTAAAAAGAGATGTCATTGTGTCCTTGTTTGTAGATTACTTGTCATTTCCCGGAATTTAATTAGATATCTTATTAATGATATTCAAAATAATCATCCTAATTCAATGACAAATTAAAAACTTATAATTGTTTGTTGTCATTATTTATATCCTACTTTCTGTAATTATATTTATCATGGGTGCTAATAATGGTTGCTGGTAAGGGTTATGGGTGCTATAATCTGGATACTGTTGGTGCCTTCAATCAGTTAGTGGTGATGTGGTCTGAACTAACTTCTCATCTGCAGGTACCCTGATGATCCATATGATCGGATTTGGTCTAAATACCAATACGATGCTAATGTCTTGATGAACATCAACACAAAAGAAAACATCACCGGATATGGTGTTGACGAGTTTGAGGCACCATATTCTGTTCTACAGACAGCACTCACTCCAATCTCATTCACTAATCTAACTACTGTTTCTTATGACACACCCACTTATTATGCTGACTTCCCAGGATATTATGTTGTTCTTCATACTGTCGAGCTGCAAAACCTCTCTAGGAACCAATCAAGGCAGTTTGATATATATCTAAATGACTGGGTGTGGTTTCATGCTGCAGAGCCCCCATTCCTCAAGGCATATTACTTTTATGACTACAAGCCCAAACGATATCACCACATGGTGTTTACTCTTGTACCACTGACTAACTCTACTCTACCTCCAATTCTTAATGGAATGGAGGTCTACTGGCCAATGAGCATGGATGCCCATCAACTGACTAGTGCAAATGACGGTAGGAAGTCCGTCCTTTTGACTGTAGTACAAACATCCTCTTTGTATTCAAAATAAATAGACATCCTCTGTCTTTGCAATTCAAGTGTAAAAAATTACAAGTTTATGCTGAGAGTGGTGAGAGTACAGGGGGTGGGTACTTGTCAATGCCAGCTTGTCAGTTTTTGAAAGTTGGAAAATGTATTAATCATTATGCTTTATATTTGTTTAACAAGTAGTCTAGTCGACTCTAGCGTATAGTAGAAATTAAATTTCATCTTGGCAATACTATTAGTATACTTGTAGAAAAATTAGGTAATTGTAGTTGTTTGAAATTTGGCATGTGCAGATGTGCTTCTAGTTTTTGCCATTTTGTGTCAACTCACATGGGTTATTTGCTGCATAGAGAACTAATATATGGAAGTTTTCTCTTTTCTTTCTAAGATTTCTTTCTGTATGGCATAATCAGTTGGTGCAATCTTGGCTATTAAGGCCGATTATCAAATTGTGAGAAATTGGAATGGCGATCCTTGCTCTCCAACAAACTTATCATGGTATGGCGTGAGTTGCAGCAACAATGAACCACCCCAGATAACTGCACTGTGAGTTCGATTTAAATGTCCAAATTATACTTCCTTTTTGTTTTTTATTTATGTTTTCTGTTTAGAAAGGCTATTAGTTCTCATATTTCACCAAAATACCAATTGATATGAACTCAAAAAGTTCATCACCCCTCTTTTGTAGAAATCTGTCCTATTTTGGATTAAGTGGAAAGATAACTGATTCCTTTGCGAAACTGCAAGAGATTGTATACCTGTAAGTTCCCAAATATTTTCATTAAAATTTCAATTAATCATATATTTAGTTTCATTAAATGTTTATCAATCATCAGAAGCATAACAACAAATGATTTTTTTTAGCATTTGGATTGACTTACATTATGAGTAAGCTATATTGACAACAAATTGTATAAAGGAAAAAGGCAATCTATTAAGCACTCCTTTCATGTTTGTGCAGGGACTTATCTCATAACAATTTGAGTGGAGATATCCCCGAATCATTGGCGTCAATGTCAGCACTTCAAGTATTGTAAGTATCCGAAGCATGTTTTAAAATATTTATCTAATCCAATTGATAATAACAAAAGTAATATTTAAATGGACTTATTCAGGAATTTGTCGGGCAATTATTTGAATCGTCATGTCCCTGATTCTCTTGTCAAAAGGAGGAATTCCGGATTGCTTCTATTATTGTATGTTATCTCATGTATCTCTTCCAACGTTGCTTTCAGAATGAACAAACTCAAAATGGATCATGTTTTATATACGATGGACAAATATGCCCATATGGAAAATACATTGTCTAACTAATTCTTGTCCAAACTTCTGCATGAATATAATTGTTCATCACAACTGTATTACTGAAATGGGACTGAAGAAGAATACAAATTAATCATGAAAATTAACTGCACAGAATTTCCCTTTACTTTAAGGTCATGAAAATTAATCATGTGTTATATTGCTAATGTGGTAGGGTTGACTCTTGCACCAATTGTGACGGGAAAAGCAAAAAATTCTCAAGTACAATCATCATTGCGATCATTATTTCAGCGGTCACAATTGTAGTTATTATTGTGGCATTGCTTTTACTTCGGATCTTATATAGAAGATCAAGGAGAAGCAGAGGTATGTGTGTTGCATGCTCATGTTTGCATTTTTCCATGTGCAAGATGTCCTCGATGTGAAAGAAGATTGATAGTTTAGATTTTTTTTTTTCCTTTGAATTCAGGTTATGAATAAGATGAATTTTGGTTGTTTCAAGAAACAATCTATAGGACAGTTCTCTACTTATTCAATTGTGATTCAACTAAACTAAAATTCTTTCAAGTTAATCTTTACCCTTAGTCACATGCTTAATTACTTGTAACCGAATCTGCTGGCAGCAATTTCCTACCAATAAATGAGTTGGACCAAACATTATTCAGCAAATTCCTTCCATTTAGATAAGTCAGTCAACTTAAGTATTTTTTTGTGTTCCGCATTTTACAGATGTCAAAACATCTAAGTTTAGAATAATATTTGTTGAATAATGATTGATTCAACTCATTATAGATGTTTCAGTTCCTAATTACTGTCCGTCTTGTTTCTTACTCTGTAATAAAGGAAGTGTAGAGCAACATTTTGAGACTCAAGTGCATGGTGAGGCTAGGAAATTCACTCACCAAGAGCTGAAGGACATAACTAATAACTTTTCACGCATAATTGGCAAAGGAGGATTTGGGGTTATTTACCATGGTTGCCTCGAAAATCAAACTGAGGTTGCAGTAAAAATTTGTTCTAAGGAATCATGTCAAGGAAATAAACAGTTTTTGGCTGAGGTAAGTACAATACGTATTCCAATAAAATTAATGACTTACCATATTGTTACACACATATCAGTGTTCATCCTGTCTGTTCCAATACTTGATATGAATTGGTTGATACTGAAAATACTGGCTGGCAACATTAAAATGAGTTTTTTTAGAAACTTCTTAGGTCTATCTGTTATCATACATTATTTTGGTACAAGACCATTTTATATTACGACTGATTATGTGTTTATTCATAAATGTTGACTGAGTTTCAATAATTCAATGTTTTTATAGATAAGAAGCTTATCACTAGTGCATCACAAAAACCTAGTCACACTTGTTGGGTATTGCAAGGATGGAGATAACCTTGCAGTTGTCTACGAATACATGCCTCAAGGCAGTCTCTTTGATCACTTGAGAGGTTTACTTGTTAACTAATATAATCATATATCACAAGAAAATAAATTTATAATATATGACATTTCAGGACTCAAGCAACACTCAATTTAAAAACAAAGGGAAGTTATGTCAAAGTGAGGTTATTTTTTTGTTGAAGCTTTTAAATAGTTGATTTCTATCATGCCTTCCTTTGACTCGTGGTGTTATTGTGTGTTTTGGTTTCAAAGGTAAATGTTCAAATTCTGGGCATTTGAGTTGGGGGATGAGGCTGAACATCACTCTCGAAGCTGCTCAAGGTTTGGAACAATTAAAAAAAAAGTAACTGTTCTTTTTTTCAATAACTGAAAGTAATTTTTTTATTCATATTCGTGTAGCTTTGGATTATCTACACACAGGATGTGGTATAGTTCACAGAGATGTGAAGAGCAGTAACATTCTTTTGGGACAAAATTTTGAGGCTAAGGTATCTGACTTGGGATTGGCAAGAATGTTTAATGCAGATGCAAACTCTTCATTAATTAGCTTAAGCGGGACCCCTGGCTACATTGATCCAGGGTATGTCTGTCATTTTACCATCTTCTATTAACTAAAAAGTTCACAAAGGATTTTCTATTATAATGACTCAAATCAACAAGTACAACCATTCTATCCAATCTTCCTAGGGAGAGGAAACTACTAAAGAAATACATATATATAAGCAGAAAGTCATCAACAAGAATTGCCCTCACATTCGCTAAATTTAGTTGGACATGAATTCCATCTAGAAATCAGTATACTGGTGAATACATGTTAAGTGGAATTTTGTTTATAAAATGTCAGGATATAAATAGCATGCATTTATAGGTAATGACCGGCATATAAATCACATGTACTACAGCCAAATAAGCTGGTAAACTATGATTTTGTGTGATGATTAAGATACCGAAATTTCCAAATGAAGACATTAATTTCCCAGATGGATTCATTAAACTAGGTACCAGAGGACTTTTACGTTGAATGAAAAAAGTGATGTATACAGCTTTGGAGTGGTCCTGTTGGAGATAGTCACAGGCGAGCCTCCTATTTCAAATGTCGGAGAAAGCATTCACATTGTCAATCTTGTCAAACAAAAGCTAGATGAAGGGAGCATAGAAGAAGTTATAGATTCTAAGTTTAAAGGGGAATATGACATGAACTCTGTGTGGAAAGTTGTGGAGCTGGCAATGACTTGCACAAGTGAGGCACCAATTCATAGACCAGCCATGGTCGATGTGGTGATGGGCCTGAAGGATTGTGTGCGAATGGAGGAGCACCGTCAAAAGGGAAAGTTGCAACCAAGTGACAAGTCTGACGTGAACACTAGTAGTGTCTCGGCATCCTTGAGTATCAGTTGGTCACCTGCTGCTGCTTCAAGATAAGCATATTTACCCATATTGTGTTCCTAGTTTGCGGATTGTGTATGTTCAGACAAATTACATTATCATGCTTTTTTTATATTCCTTGTGTGAGTCTATATATGTTTGCTAAACAACCATCTAAACCTTTTGGAGTTGTTATTGTTTATTTAGCATATCTTCTTTCTTCTTGTTACTTTCTGAATGATGATTCATCCATTAAGTACTAAAATGCAATTAATCTTGGTATAGTTAGAACTTGAAACATCTATAATGTTTTTTTTATGCATTTTAATTAGCTCCTTAGTTTGATCCACAGATTTGTTTCATGTTATATACCAATTGTTAGATTGTATTTAACATAAGTTGAAACAAAATTATTTGAATCTGACAAACTGAATAAGCATGATATATTATTTATTTCTTGGGTTGTACTTGTGTTCGAGGGCCAGGTTTACACCTTATTGTACGTGTTTAAGATATTGCCTTTTTAGGTTGTATGATATCATTTTATGCTTTTTTGTTGATCTCTTTATCTAATTATTCCGAAATAGATTATCTCGAAATCTTTGAACTAGAAATAATATCTCGAGGTCTGACATATGTGTTCACTATGACAAACAAGAACAGACGAAGAACTAAATTAAATGAGAATAAAATAAGTTACTAGATCAAGGAGAAGAAAGAGAATGCTCTGAAATCTGTTTTCTTTATCATCTCTCTTTCTTTATTCATTTTACACTACACTACTCCTCTATTTATAGTGTTCGGTGTCATTAATGCACCTACAATCCTATACAATCAATATAATCCTAGCTATTATAACTATACAGTGGCATTAATTGTCTAGCCACACTTCTGTCATTTCCACTGCTATTTTCATCAGCTGTCTCTAACACATGCAACAGATGTCAGAAGTGTCTTGTTCTTCATCAGGACAAGGGCTTCATCCCGAGCTCCCTGATGTTCTCGAGTTGTTAGGCTCTCGTCCATCTCGAGTTTTGCCTTTGGCACTCGCTCGTCCTTGGTGGTGCTGCTGCTTCTTCGGGTTCGTCATAGGGTATCTCGAGGTCGTCAGGTTCCCGAGCTCTTGGTCCTTTGGGATTGAGACTTGGAATTTACTACTCTGAACATCCTCCCTTAAACTGAAGTCTCGCTTCATCATCCCGAGCATCTGCTTGCAGTTCTCGAATAATGGCTTCGGCAAACCCTTTATGAAAATATCTGCAGTTTGATCATTACTTTGCACATGAACAACTTGAACCTCCACATTCTTGATATGTTCCCGGATTGAGTGGAACCTCACATCCATCTGCTTGTAACTTTCATGATGTACCGGGTTCTTGGCTAATTCGATAGCCAACTGTTATCAACTCGAATCTCGATCGATTCAAATTGTGGGTATTTTAGCTCTTACAGCAGTCTTCTGAGCCAGATTGCATGCCTCACACCGAGTGATACTGCGACATACTCGGTCTCACAGGTGGATAGTGTGACGATGAGTTGCTTATTCGACAATCATGTGAATGTTGTGCCTCCTATGTAGAATGCATATCCCGAGGTGGTCTTGCGATCATCAATGTCACCGCACCAGTCACTGTCCTCATAACCTACAAGTTCAAAAATATTAGACTTTTGGTAGAACAACCCGAGGTCCTATGTTCTCTTGACATATCTGAGAATCATCTTCACTGCTCTCAAGTGAGGGTATCTCGGGTACTCCATGAATCGGCTTGCGACCCCCATGGCAAATAATATATCGGGCCTTGTGCAAGTCAGGTACCTCAGACTACTAATCATACTCCGGTAGGTGTTCGAGTCCATAGCTTCTCCTCCTTTGAGTTTTAAGAGCTTGGCACCGAGTTTCATCGGTGTCGCTACCGAGTTACGATCACTCATCCAAAACTTTTGGAGAATTTCCCGGGCGTACGCTCCTTGAGATATAAATATTTTCGACTTCTCCTGCTTGATCTCGAGGCCGAGAAAGTACCTTATCATCCCAAGGTCTATTATCTCGAACTCGAGCTTCATTTCTCGCTTGAACTCATCAATAAGCCTTTGGTTGTTACCCATGAAGATTAAATCATCCATATACAATGCGACAATCAGGAGTTCATCTTTACATGCCTTCATATAGATGGCCGCTTCGAAGGGACACTGTTTGAAACCATTTTCCTTGAAATAACTGTCAATCCTAGTGTTCCACGCTCTCGGAGCTTTCTTTAACCCATACAGCGCCTTCTTCAATCTGAGCACCTTACGCTCCTTCCCGAGCTTCATACATCCGAGGGGTTGTTCGACATACACCTCCTCTTCGAGCATACCATTCAGGAATGCCGACTTCACATCCATCTAATGTACCGGCCATTCATTCTGTGCAGCCTGCGAGATCAGCAGCCGAATTATTTCCATTCGTGCTACTGGATTATCTCAAAATCTATCTCGAACTCTTTGAACTCGAAATACTATCTCGAGGTCCGACATAGGTGTTCACTCTGACAAACAAAAACAGACGAATAACTGAATTAGATAAGAATAAAATAAATTACTAAATTGAGAAGAAGGAAGAGAATGCTCTGAAAACTGTTTTCTTTATCATCTCTCTTTTCTCTCTTCATTCTACACTACACTACTACTTTATTTATAGTGCTCGGTATCATTAATGCACCTACAATCTTATACAATCAATCTAATCTTATATATTCTAGTTATAGAGTGGCATTAATTGTCTAACCACACTTCTGTCACTTTCACTGCTGCTCCCATCAGTTGTCTCTGACACATGCGGCAGATGTCAGAAGTGTTTTATTTTTCATCGGGGCAAGGGCTTCATCCCGAGCTCCCTGATGTTCTTGAGCTATTAGGCTCTTGTTCATCTCGAACTTTATCTTTGACACTTGCTCGTCCTTAGGGTGTTGCTACTTCTTCGGGTTCGCCATGAAGTATCTCAAGGTGATCAGGTTTCCGAACGCTTGGTCCTTCGAGGTCGGGACTTGAAATTTACTACTCTCAATATTTTTCTCCAACTATTAGATATCATGTAAAGTAAAGTAAAATTAAAATTATTAGTGCTAATTTCATCCATTGTAGGTGCATCGCTGAACTCTTGCTCATCATTCAGTGTAAAATACTCCTTTCGATTTCTTTCATTATTTTAATACAGATGCTCAACGTATTATCGCCATTGTAGCATGATTTTAGCTACTGGTACAAGTACTGATGCAGAAAATATATTTGCCGGACAACATACAAATCTTGGCTGCTTCAGCTTCAATTCCAGGAATTTTACTTGCAGTGACATTATTTTAAGGTATGTCAATATCATCTAGAATGATTATTGGATAGTTAAACCCTTTACAGGTTTAGTCATGGGATCGCACACATGCTGCGGTTTCCAAAGGCTAGGTTTTTTGTGAATAATGCGAAGACAAGAGGTACTCCATTGGTTCTTTTTAGGATAGGATGGGCGGAGATTCACCATGAAACGTGATCAAGTTTTGTTCAGAAACTGCAAAATAGATTTCACAGTCAGGCCTGATATTATCTTGAAATATGCCATTCAAAGGAGGGGATCAAATTGCTAACTTAGAAACTGAATGAGTTGTGAAAATTAATATTTTTATATATTGTGAACTTCTTCGAGGATTTGTAAATATTTTTTTATGACTGGGAGGATGAGGTGCGAGATCTGGCATCATAGATACTTCATTTCCGACTGAAATTGAAGAGAAATTAGTGTGGTCGATGAAGGGTAGAATGTTCCTTTGCACGATTAGGTCAGCTCTTTTGGTTCTGGGGCTATACTAGGGAGATCTCGATCAGGAATACAGAGGGAGAGAGAGATGTTGAGAGAGAAGCCTGATCAAAAAAGGATGCACGTCAAATGGTCTAACATGTTTTATGTTGAAAGAGGTAATTATTTTCATGGTTAATTCGGGAGGGGAAGATTCATGCCTAACCCACTATAGTTAATTCTAATTTTCCTCCAGCGGGATAATCATAACAAATATGGAGAAATGATTGATTACACTATTAAACTAGGAAATGCATATTGAACAAAATAATGAATCATCAGACAGGAAAGATAAAAATGCTAAAGAGAGGTTTCATGTGTACTAGTAGTTCCTTTTAGTACCTTGCATATGCGAATCAATAAACAGAATATATAAAATCAACTAATAATACAATAAAAGGATAAGATAATCCTACAAAAGATTGCAGGGATGTCTCAGGCATTTTGACAAACAGGTGACGGGCTTGAATAACAAAGCAAAAAGGGATTCAATTCAAGCAAATATAAAGAATGATCTCAAACAAGATCAAGAAAGATCGGAAACAAGAAAAGGGGAACTCATAAAGGAGGCTAAGAACAGCTGAACTTACCTCTGAAGGAGAATGAACATCTAATCGGGAAGAAGAAGCAAACGAAAAGGATGAGTGAGCGCATCTCTCTCTACGACCTGATATGGTGCTGTCATAATTGACCTCTGATGTCGGTTTCTTTCAGCAGTGATGAAAGTAGCTGCGAGTTATGAATATTTTGTGCCGTTCCTACTCTGAACACTGGTCAATTGGTCCGGCTGCTCAGCAGTACTGTATAGTAAACAGTCCTTATTACAAAATTGACTTTTTATGATCTGTCCAGTGTCCACGTATTGCACTGGAATGATAATATTATAAAAATAATTATTATTTTTAAGATAAAAATAATAAAAACCTTCAAATTCTAACCCTAAACTATATAATTAGTTCGAGTACAAATTTTAGAGAAAAAAATTTTATACCCAATTTCGATATTTCATTTTATACCCCAACTATTTTAACTAATCTAATTACTTTCTAATTGTAATTCAATTTAGATTTGAAAGAAAAATAAAAAAAAAACACGGGTCACATATTTAACCCGTTTAATCCAAAACTCTAATGGCATCTCCCTCATCTTTGAGAGTTAACCTTTATGCTATATATCGTTGGAAATCTAACGACGAGAAGAACACAATGAGCTAAATTACATATGAAATGAATCAATAGTATCAAAAAAAAGTATCTCGGTTAGAAATTCAATTGGAATGATCTAGTGCGGGTGAGTCTCAATCGATTGATCAAATATTTGCTCTAGGTCAAAAAGATGATACGTGAAGTTTTAATCAAGTGCTCTAATCTTCTAAGTGTTCGGATTACCATTTCACTTCTCGTGCATAAAGAGAATGTGCTGAAACTTATATTTTGAATCTCGGTTGATCAAAAAGTGGAGCTAAAGCAATTTCTAGGAGTAAGAAAATAAAATTTGAGTATTCATTCGAATAAATTGGTTGAGAAATGGGAGAGAACACAAAAAAGATATTTTGTTACACTAAATAAATGTGCGTCATAGTATTATGACTTAATTGTACTAGGTATAAAATTTTATCATACAAAATATAAAATCCTGGATCGTAATATTGAGAATGAAGATTGAAGGAATTTCAACACAAAACTAATAGAGATAATAATGTTTGTACTAATGAAAATTAAGACTAAACAACAAAATATATTTTGAATGATATATTAATAAAATTTTAGTTAGTAAACATAAAAATTTATTTATAGTACATATTGAAGCATATATGTAGTATATATTTAGATTTATTTGTAATAGTGAAAATTAAGATTAAACTAAAAATTATGTTCTAAATAATACATTAAAATATGTTATGGTAGATACTAAGACTTATTTATATTAAATATTAAATCTATTTTTGTCATAATTATTTTAAAATTTTATTTTGTGTTACATATCTATTATATATTATTTACAATATTATGACTTAATGATATGAGATATAAAAATATTTTTTATTATTTATTGACATCATTTTTTATAAATATAAATTACATGGTCCTAAAGTATAAAAAATACTAAATATATATTTATCAAATTTAAGGTTTTAGTTAAGATAATAAAAATATCTGTATTTAGAAAATATTATGAAAATTTATATCCTTTAAAGTTAAATATAACTTATTAATCAATATTAAGAATTTGATTGTTAAGTCTTAAGACGAGAACAATTAAGTATAGATATTTGGCTCTAGGAGTGTATGGTAGATAATTTTTGAACTATATATTATTCAAATTTAAAATTAAGATTTATGTTAATATATATTAAGACATTAGATGAATGATCTTAAAACTTCTAATACTAAATTTGAAGATATTATTTATGAGATTTAAAATATAAATTACATAAAAATATCATTTTAGGTAAATTTTATTAAGACTTTATTTTTTAGTTGTTACATTAGATATAAAGATTTATTTAATTAATATGCAGTAAATATTTGAGATTTTTATATCTTTTAAAAATAAAAATAACTTATAACATTATGTATTGATATATTATATGATAGTTCTTAAAACTTTAAATATTAAGTATTAAGGTTTTAAATATCGTCTATAAAATGGTTTAGAGAGTTTCAGATGAGCCGTTATTATTTAATGAGCAGTTTGATTTCGTTAGGTGGTTGTTTCTGCCTTCGTATAAAAATGAACATAGATTCTTATTGTTGTCGACTTATCCAAAATAAAATTTTAATTATATAACTCTCTTTGATATTCAAACAAGAGACTAAATAATTATTGTTGAGTTATATTTTAAGACATTATAGTTTAGGGATATAGACTTGTTCATATTTTGATGACTGCTCAAATATATATTTTTTTTCAAAATTATGATTTGTAATATTTGATATTAAGATATTATTTTTTGTATGTTAAGACTTAGAAAATTCAATTTTAGTATACTAAAGTTTAAATATATAGACTTATCCATATTCTAATAAATACTCAAATATAAATTTTAAGTTCAAAATATGACTTGTAATATTAAATATTAAGACATTGTATTTCTCATGTTAAGACTCGGGACATTTAGTTGTAAGAAAATGAGATTCAATTATAAATACTTGTAAATATTCTGATTGTTGTCCAAATATAATTTGTAATATTCGATATTAAGACTCATATTTTTCTTGTTTAGACTTGAGACATTCAGTTTAAGACATTGAAGTTCATATATAAATACTTGTTCATATCTTGATTGCCGTCCAAATATAAATTTTAAGTTTAGAACATGACTTGATATATTAGATATTAAGACTTTGTTTCTCCAGTATTAAGACTTAGGACTTCCAATTTTAAGACTCTGATGATCGTCCGCAGACAGACGGTCTGTAGATGTTGCATAACATGGTCAACATGGTCAACGACTTTTTCAATTAGAGTACATATGGATACAGATCTGAGATACAGTTAGTTTGTCTCTAAATTCTAATCCTAAACCCAAGCTTTTAAAGATTTAACAAGTTTTCTGTGATTTAACTGTTTTATCTCACATTAAATCCTTAAAACCATTAAATTTAAAGAAAAATACGCATTTAACGGCTGAAATTTATTTTTTGTTTCAAATCTTAATAGTTAATGACTTCAATTTTTTTATTTTTTGGATGTAAAATAATGTTCCAATAAAAAGAAGAAGCAAATACCACATGTAATATTTTGGTGTAATTAAAGATTTTTAACTTTTAAGTATTTCATTAATGTTGTAATTATAATCATACGAGAATGCATTTCTTCATTTTTTTTAAATATCAATTAAAAGGTAAAAAATTATTAATAGTTTTTTAATTTAACGGCCGTGTAAAATCATTAAAATCGTGAACTGTTAAATGGTCACCTCACCGTTAAGAACTGTTAAATGCTTTTTAAGAACTTGCCTAAACGATATACTTAGTTTGAGTATGCTAAATTTATATTTTATCATAAGTTTTCTAGTATGGTTTTGTTAAAGATGATAAATTTATTTTCCTACTTTGATAGCAAAATTGTAGATAGATTCACAACAGAAATGATCAAATAAATCACCATTTTAAGCCAAGGCAAAAGACGCTGAGCTAGCTTTGAGAGACTGACAAGCTGCTTTCTGTCAGCGGCCAGAAATTTTTTTCCAACTGTAATCAAAATACCACTTTGTTATTTTTCTCGCTGCCCCTTAATAGTTAACTAAGTACTTTGAATATAAATTAGATTCAACGTGCATCAATCATAAGAAAATATTGCCGTATACCTCAGGATTCTTCAACATTTCAGCTGTAAGAGATCCAATTGTATCAGGATGGAGCCTGACATCATCATCCAGAAAACAGAACATACTTGATATCTTTTTTACATTCTCTCAACATCAATCTGTTAAATAAGAAGCACCAGTGTTATGAGTCTCTAAAAATATGAAAATTCCATATGTTGCACGAACTTTCATCTTAACAACAAAAGAATGGAGAGCAAAAGGATTTGAAATTTAGAAATACATTCCAAAATAGGAAGTTCTAACTTAAAAAATAATAATTTAAAAAAGAACAAGAAAGGATAATTTTAATCACACGCTAACTGATTGTGATCTTTTGGCTACATGTTGTTGACAAACCAGCCACAATGATTTTTGCATTAACATAAATCATGATTAAATTCAAATTTTTACTATATTAAGAATACGACAACATAGTTAAAAAAGGTCAAACCTGAAAATTTGAGATCAGCTTACGAATGGCAGAATATGCAGGATCTTCAGTGCTCTCCACTACAAAAAGAAACTCAAGAGGGCCTCCATGGAGAGAAATTATCTGAAATAAGGTTTTGTTGAATCCTTTGAAGAATATAATTCCAAAGATAACCAATAGATAAGAACAAAAAAGAAGCAAAAGAAACTTGAAATACCTGTATAAGAATTTCTCATCTAAATGTGATGTTCAATCATCAAGCCAGTTATGTGCTTAACAGCTATCATTTATTTATCAGGAAAATTAGTTTAACATTCTGGTCCTTCAGGAACATTTAAGTTATAAATTTAGTTGTTGCGTGATTAGTTTAATTTAGTTTTATCCAAAATAATGATTTTCCGATTAACCTTGTACTTTGCTAATTGTATACCCTCTGGACATTTTAGTTCAAGCGTGAGCCCTGTTTGCTGATATAAGACATAATAAATATAAGAAATATTGCAGAGAAAAAGAAATACTGGGGCAGTAAAGCATTCTTGTTGCACGATTGATTGAAAATCCCATCAATCCAAGCTCTCGAAGCAATCTTCTATCTACTTTGGGCTTCACAATTTCTTATATATTAACCAAATTTAAACTAAAAATCATGAAGAATGATTATCCTTGTACCAATCACAAAGTGTATATTGCAAGAATGAAATTATCAGATTTTGTTGAGTATATTTAATAGTGGATACAATTCATATAGTGGTAGAGAGAAGAGATGGAGGAAACAAATAAATTTTTATCTGAAAAACTCTTTGTAATTCTCTATTATATTATCTCTCTTACATTGTCTTGCAAAGCAACAGATTACAACTCTATTTATAGAGCCAAAACATCAAAAGAAAACTCTAGAATTCGTAATAAATATAAAAACAGAAAACTAAGCAGCCCAGTCAAATCTGACCTATCTCTATTAAAACTGTCATAATTTTCTCTAGAAAACTCCAATCGACTTGAAACTTGAACCATTAAAAACTAGACTTTAAGAGCTTTAAATCCATAGCTCATATACCTAAAATAAGGTTCGGATGGTCTGTCAAAATTCCTAATGAATCAACCTTAAATTATATTGACTGGACAATAAACTTCAAGAAAATATTAAGTTTATATTTTCAACATCCCCTCTTAAACTTAATTATTTCTAGCTTGCATCCCGAGCAACTTCTTGAACTTGTTGAAGAGTTCTGCCGGTAGTGGTTTGGTGAATATGTCCGCCACTTGATCACGACTCGCCACATGAGTCATCTCCACATCGCCATTCTTCACATGTTCTTGTATGAAGTGAAAACGCACATCTATGTGCTTGCTCCTTTCATGATGCACCGGATTTTTCGCCAACTCAATTGCCGACTTGTTATCCACTCGAATATTCGTCGCCTTCTCTTGAGAAAAGTTCGTCTCCTTTAGTAACTTGCGTAGCCAAAGAGAGTGACATACGCAAGAAGATGCGGCAACATACTCCGCTTCACATGTGGACAAAGTAACAACAGGTTGCTTCTTAGAGAGCCATGTAAATGCCGTGCTTCCCATGAAAAACACAAAACCCGAAGTGCTCTTCCGATCATCTAAATCTCCACTCCAATCACTATCGGAATATCCAACAAGATCAAACTCATTAGTATGAGAATAAAATAAGCCATGAGATAATGTACCTTTGACATAGCGAAAAATTCGCTTTATGGCTTTCCAATGCGTCATTTTCGGCTCCTCCATATATCGGCTCACCAAGCCAACTCCATAAGCAATATCCGGCCTCGTGCACGTCAAATAACGCAAGCTTCCAACCAAGCTTCTATATAGTGTTGCGTCAACCGTCTTTCCTTCATCATATCGAGATAATTTCGTCCCACTCTCAATCGGAGTATTTATGGGATTACACTCATCCATCTTAAACTTCTTTAAAATCTCCTTTGCATATGCTTCTTGTGAAACAAAAATTCCAGAATTTTCTTGTCTCACTTCTAACCCCAAAAAATAAGACATGAGACCTAAATCGGTCATCTCAAACTCTTTTGTCATTTCCAACTTAAACTTCTCAATCATATCTCTATTATTTCCCGTAAAAATCAAATCATCTACATACAAGGCCACAAATAAAATATCATCTTTTTGTACCTTCAAATATAGCGCATGCTCATATGGGCATTGCACAAACCCATGCTCCTTGAAGTATGCATCAATTCGAGTGTTCCATGCCCTTGGTGCTTGCTTCAACCCGTACAACGCCTTCTTTAACTTCAACACCATGTGCTCTTTGTCAACTTTGACATAACCGGAAGGTTGCTCGATGTAGACTTCTTCTTCAAGCACTCCATTTAGAAATGTCGATTTCACGTCCATTTGAAAAATGCTCCATTTGTTTTGAGCCGCCAACGAGATTAGTAGTCGGATTGTCTCCATTCTTGCTACCGGGGCAAACACCTCTTCATAATCAATCCCCGCCTTTTGCTTGTACCCTTTCGCCACTATTCTCGCCTTGTATCTTTCAACCTCACCTTGCGCATTTATTTTTTTCTTATAAACCCATTTAACACCAATCGGCTTGTAACCCTTGAGCAACATCGTAAGTTCCCAAGTGTTGTTTTTCTCGATTGCTTTCATCTCCTCTTGCATAGCGGCTTGCCACTTCTCATCTTTTACGGCTTGCTCGAATGTGATGTCCTCCGTATCCGCCAAAAGACACACCAAATGCAATTCACTTGTCGCCTCGTATATTTCTCGCAAATTCCTTGTCTTTGGTGTCCTTGGCTCATCTTCATCATCGGATAAAGGTGAAGATGGTTCGGCTTGTGATGTTGTCGATGTAGTTGTGCTTGTCGGTGTAGAGATAATTGTTGATGTCGTTTCTTTTCCTTCTTCATGAGACATCTCCTCCATGGAACTCCAATTCCACATACTTTCTTCATTGACCTGCACATCACAACTCACATGTACCTTTTTAGTAAGCGGATCATAAAGATTGTATGCATTAGATTTCTCATCATAACCAATAAAAATCAGCTTCTTGCTCTTGTCATCAAGTTTTGTGCGCTTTTGATCTGGAACGTGAGCATAAGCCACACTTTCAAACACCTTCAAATGAGCTACTGATGGCTTCACACCGCACCATGCTTCTTGTGGGGTAATATTCTCCAAACTCGCCGTAGGACATCGATTTTGCAAGTAAACCGCACACCTCACCGCTTCAGCCCAAAATTCCTTCGGCATATTTTTGCTCTTTAACATGCTTCGAACCATGTCGAGTATGGTCCGATTTTTTCTTTCCGCCACTCCATTTTGTTGAGGTGAATAAGGGGCTGTTAAGAATCTTCTAATACCTTTTTGTTCACAAAAATTCACAAACTCCTTTGATATAAATTCACCGCCTCTATCGGATCTCAAAGTTTTTATGCATTCACCACTTAAGTTTTCAACAAGCACCTTAAACTTCTTAAAAATAAAAAATGTTTCAGATTTCTCCTGTAAAAAATATACCCAAGTTCTTCGAGAAAAGTCATCAATAAAGGTAATAAAGTACCGGTGTTTACTAAGTGAATTAGGGGTTATTGGGCCACAAATATCGGTATGAACCAATTGTGCGACCCTTTTTCGCGCCTCTCACCGCCCTGAAAAAGGAACTGGGCGATGAATTGCGGAAGAAGGACACGAAGATCCCTCTAAGTGTGCATTGGGGTATATTTATATGAATTTGGAATGCACATTTAAAGGTTTTTAGAGATTGTGGGGTCTTTAAGATTCCAATGGGCGCAAGCCCCCATTGTTAATTACCCTGGGCTTTGAACCCGAGGAACCTCTGATTAAGAAAGGAAAAATAAACAAAATAGCTAAGCAATTTTAAGTGGTCGCTGTGAGAAAGGGTGGAGAAGATATGAACTTTTTAAGGTAGTCTACACCTTGTGAACCTCAATTAATGATAGTTCAGACCGTGAGTCTCGATTAATGGCAACTCAGACCATGAGCCTCGATTAATGGCAGCTCAGACCATGTGAATATCAGTACGCAAGATGTGAAGCTTGAAGCGCTATGCCAGCTCAGCATCAAGGACTGGTTATCAGAAAGACGGAGAAGATTTTGATCGTCTTTAACTGATCTTCTAGATCATGAACATGAAGCGCTATGCCAGCTCATGGACCTAGGCATTCAGATGTCTCGATGATCCATGTAGAGACACTGAATGGTTCCCGAGATGTGAGATATTGAGTTAAGGCTCCTTACCAACTCAAGTATCAAGAACAAGGTGAATATTCCGAGATACAAGATGTGAACGCAAGCGCTCTGCCCGCTCAACATCAAGATTCGGTGAATCAGAAAGACGGGATTTGGCCATTTTTTTAGTCTTTACTGATCTTCTAGACTATGAATATGAAGCGTTGTGCCAATTCATAAATCTAGAAATTCAAAGTCTCGATGATCCATATAGAGACTTGAATAATTTTCAAGATACGAGATATTGAGTTAAGGCTCCTTACTAACTCAAATATCAAGATCAAGAATTGATTTTTTTTATTTCGAATTGAGTTTGATTTATTTTTGAGATTGAATTTTAAATTTCATTTGATAAAAGAGATGGGATCTTTTATTATTTATTTTATTTATGTATTTAGCTTTACTTTTGTTTGTAATTTACTTAGTTTGGAAAGTTGAGAGAAATATATTCTTTATTTTACTTTTTTATTTTAATTATGCTCTTAGCTTTACTTGTTTTATTTTATTTTTGAAATTCATTTAAGTTTAAAAGTTTAATTTAATGAATAAGGGTTGTGTTTTATTTTACTTTATTTTATATTATTTTTTTGATGTATTTAAAAAAAATATGTGACTTATTTCAACTAATAAGGACGCATATTATTTATATTTATTTATTTTTATAATGTTGTATTTATCATTTTCTTTTTTATTATTATTTTTATATATATTTTTTTTATTATTTATCATTATCTCCTTTAAAGGAAGAAGTATTTTTATTTATTTCAGTTTACTTTATTTAAGTATTTTATTTATTTTAATTTAATTTATTTAATAGATAAAAAAATGCATACTTCATTTTATTTTATACATATTTTGATAAATATAGAATTTATTTTAAGAAAAGAGAATTTTCTATTAATTGTTCATTAGTAGTTTTGTATGAAAATATATTTTTGTAACTTCTCATTATTATTTTTAACAGAAGTATATATATATATATATATATATATATATATCTTGAATCCTTCTTATTTTCGTACATATGTTTCTAGAATATTTTTATTTTATTTCATTATATACATATTTAAGAAAAACGTTTTTATTAATTTTAGTATTTATTTTAGCAAATGTTTTTCATTCCTAAAATGGGCTAATATTCTTTTTCAATTTATATTTCTGACGGATTGAATTTGAACTTTCATGTGATTTCTAGTTTTGGGCTCTCTCCTTTGCTTCTGTTGTGTTTGGGGTCGATCTCTTCTTTTCCCTGTGCCTGGTCTTTTTTGTTGCTTTGTTTTTTTTTTTTTTTTATCTTCGGCTGAAGCTTCATCTTTCCTTTGGGCTTTTCTCTTACTTTCCTTTTCAGTTAATGAGTGCACCGGATTTCTGAGCCCTTATTATCTTTGAATAGGCTGATTTCTTTTCTAATGCCAGGACATCTATATGTTAATAGATTTTGAATTATAATGCAACCTTTTTTTTTAATTTAGCATTAACAAGGGAGAATGATAATTCGGTTGGTAGAATATAGCCATCCACATATTGTTATTAAAATAATATATTACAGAATAGATCGAAATCTTTGGATTTATTTTCAATTCGCATAGTGCTAGTTTGAATGCACTTTGTCACTTCTATCAATTAGTTTAGTTTGAATTTAATTCCTTCTCATAATATATACCATGATTAACTATTTGTAAGAAAATCTTTAAGCACATTCCTGATTTTTAATTATTTTTCATTGATTTTTATGTTAGAGCCTAACATAACTTAATCAAAAATATGCTTAGAGGCTTTCTCTTCAAGAAATGAGTTTAGTCATTCTTGAGAGTCAATCAAATTCAAACTAAACCAATTGCAAGTTTTGAAATTGACACACACGGTTGTGTATTAACCGGCACCAATCTTGCAATGGTTGAGTTTGACGCACACGGTTGTGTATTAACCGGCACCAAACCTTGGAATCTAGCACACACAGCTCAATGGAGCTGGCACCCGATTTGTTCTGTTCAAACACTACATTGTGCAAAGAGAAAAGAAATCCGGTCAAGAATAATTTTTTTTTATGTAAAATACATGAAATGCCAAGGAATGAAACTAGTATCATGTAAAAGGACGTTTTTTTTTTAATTTAGGCCTTTTTACTTACACTCTTCACAACATGGTGAAACTGTTTGAGGTTGAACGTGTATTGTTCTGGCACCCAAATAAGCTTACCAGTTGTTCAGATAGAAGAATATTATTTAAACTAATTCAGTGTTATATATCACAATTCAAACTTATGCATACTTTTTATGTATATTTTTTTTTAACAAAATGTTCACAATCTAGCATGGTTATTTGAAACACAGTCAGGTGCTTAAGAGTATAAGTAAAAAAATCTCGAGAAGAAAAGAGAGTTTTAAAGTAACTTTAGTTAAAAAGAGGAAATTTTTTTATTTTGTGACTTTATGAAGAACAAACTTTCAACAGTAAAGAATAGTAATAAAACTTTAAGCTTTCATTTGCTTTTAAGCACTCCTCCCTCCTTTATAAGCCTTTACAATTTGATATGATCAATCGAGGTTGGGTGTGCATTACCCTGGCACTCGAAGGACATGGCCAAATGCTCAGATTATAAAGAAAGGATGGTTTGCTTATAAGAAAATGAAAGTTAAAAAACAAAATACATCTATATGTTTTTTCAAGGTTTGAATCGAGCCTCACTCTATTTCATTTACTTTGTTTGTGTTTCCAGCCTACAAAGAGCTGATCATGCACTAAAATAGAGTTCATCTGTTTTCATTCACTTATCTGCCAAAACTTCGGATTATCTATATCTATGCACAATAAAAAAAATACAAAGATTAATCCGAGCAGCCTCTACTCTCTTATGCTTTATCTCTTATAGCTTCAGATCCTATTAGAGTATCATAGGCATTATTCTATATGAATACTAATCTTTCATGCAATTACTTTGCATTATAGATCAGTGCTCATGAATGGAAGAAAAGACAAAAGAAATAAAAAAAAAAATCTTATATTTATTTTAGGTAAGAGGCAGAATGGGAAATTGATTTCAGTTCTAGCCCATGAGTCTACTTACTGTTGAAAGTGCTTTAAAAGAATAGATCTAAAGTTTCCAATGATTGAGATAAGCCTCATCCTTATTCCTAATTCCCATCAGCCCTTCAACTTACTGCTGATTTTTTTTAACTAAAGAATGGATTCATTGGCTTTATTTCACTTTTATTAATTACACAAGTTTTAACTCGCAGGCAATTAGATTTGCACTGTAAGCCTAAACTGAAAAGATCTAAGAAATAACAAAATGCCTGAATGCAAGGAAATTCAAATTAAAAGAAAAAAATACATAAAAAGTGAAAGGAAACAGCTCAATTTTAAAGCAATATTCAACTTATTGATTTCATTGATGATTACATGATTACAGATTACATATCATGCATCAGAACATAAAAAAAATGTAACTACCTAAGCTAAATCTGATGCTTGAACAATGGAAGAGGGGTAGGAGTATTAGGGTAATTGTGTATGTGTATCAAGGTCTTCTCAATGATTTTCGGCCAGAGCTGGATTGAGAGCTCGGGTTTGATAATTGTTGGGGACTGGATTGAAATTGGGGCTGTTGGTTGCTTGGGTTTTTTGTTTGTATAATTGGCCAGCTCAGGATTCCTTCTATCTGAGGGGGGTTCAATATTTTTGCTCCGGGGAGAGCAGTAGGCATAGGGATGTTTATATAGGGCAGTAGGCTAGGGTTTGATTAGGGTTTCGAATTAGAGTTTAGGGGTTTAATTTTACTGTTTTATCCTTTGAATTAGGGTTCCCTCTGGTGCTCTTGGCTGAGGTGGTAGCAAGCACCCAATTAAAACCATCCCCATATTATCCTAACCAATAAGAGGCAGCCAACATGGCTTGCCAGCACATAGATACAACTACCCCAAATAAAACAAAAAAAATCTGATGCGAGGTGCTTACCAAGGGAGACTACTTGTGCCAGCTCACTAGGTGAGATTTTTTTTGCTGTGCGGGCTTGCTGGCTTGAGGCCAGACCTTGGCGTCAAATCCATCGGGCTTCCTCTTGGGCCTCAACTTCTGGGTCGGGTCAGATTCTTGCGTCAACCGCGTGTCTTCATTGGTAATGAACCATCAATTGGCTCACCTTCTTGGTGCTCGTCTCGACGCGAGTTTACCCTTATCTCCTCATCCCCGAGCCGTCCTTGGCTTCCTTCCTCCGGCTTCACCTTTTCTGAGTTTTTTTTCTTGATTTCTAGGGTTTACCCTTTTCTCTCAATTTCCTCTGATCCCTGTGAAATTGACTTCGAATTTTCATTATTTTGTGCTTGCGATGGTAGACTATCATAAAGCCTTGATTTTCACCGCTCCATTTACCCTTTTTCTTTCTCCCATTTTGCTGTCAAAGAAGAACAAAGGACAAAAACGAATTGGGAGAAGTCTTCCGTCGTGGAGTAAGGGATAAAGACCATGGTTTTATTTTTCTGGATAGACTCGGCCTTTGGTGGACCATGCCATTGACAAGAGTTCGGTTCATATAAACCAAGTTCATAACACTTCATTTTTCTCCATTTTTTGAACAGAATTGGTTCACAAAATTACTATGAGCCTCACTTTCATAAATTTGACAGATGGCCCCCACCACTTATTGGGTCTGTACATTAAATGTTTACCCCCTTTGATTAATTTCGGATTTTATCAATCATTTCAATCTCTGAATTTTTCTTGAAACAATCTTTTGCCCAAAATTCTTCCAATTTTGCATAAAAATCTTATAAATCATCCTCTATTTATATGACAATTTTTATTTAACATTTTTCTATCTTATTAATCATCAATTAATTATTATGATGCCCTAATTAATTGATTTAATTTGATTAATTGATAATTTTTTATGTTTTCTCGACTTCTGTAACTCCAAAAATGTTGAACGATATATGAGAATTCTCATAATTTCATTGAGAACCCAATTCTCTTATAAAATTTGAGCTTTGAAATTTTTTGATTTTGACGAGGTTTTCGATTTGAGTTTCTCGAGCTTTGGCAATTAATCTTTTTTCTGAGGATTTCTAATTTCTGTCAATTTTATCTCCGATTCTTAGGTCTTCGGGTTTGATCTGGGCTTTTGGATCTCTGTCGGGTTTAATGGGTCTTTTTGGGCTTTTCGGGAATACTGGGCCTCTCAGGCCTGACCCGATTCTTCAGATTTTCTTTGCACTATTCCTCAACTTTTTTAGGGGTCAACACCAATTCAAGCACCTTCTTTGCACGATAACTTGCTTCTTTTGGAAAAGAATTCCTTGGGTGCTTTCCTAACACGCAACATTCACATAATTTGTCATTATGGTCTATGTGTGGTATATTTTTCACCATTCTTTTATTTGATAATTGCCTCAAACCACAAAAATTAAGATGTCCAAACCGTAAATGTCACAACCAAGTCATATCTTCTACACATCCCTTTAAACACCTTGCTTGAATATTCATCAAATTTAACTTAAACATGCGGTTTTTGGTCATTTCTACTTGGGCTAGCAACTGGTTATCTTGGTCTCTCAAATAAAGTATTTTTTCTTTCATAAAAATCGTGTAACCACGTTCTAACAATTGTCCCAAACTCAAAATATTACTCTTCATATCCGGCACATAATAAACATTAGAGATAAACCTCTCATTTCCATCTTTACACTGAATAAGAATTTCACCTTGGCCTTTAACTTTCACTTTTGATGCATCTCCAAATGATACATGGCCTTCTACAATCTCCTCTATCTTGGTAAACATGTGCTTGTAGCCACACATATGATTGCTTGCACCGGTATCTAAATACCACACCGACTCGTTGTTGGAGTCGGCCTCCTTGTTTGCTAGTAATACCACACCATCACCTCCTTTCTCTTTTTTTTTCTCATCATCTTTCTTTTCATTGTAATAACACTCCGCTGCATAATGACCATACTTTTTGCAAGAATAATATTGAACATTGTACTTACTTGATCTTCCTCTTCCTCGACCTCGGCCTCCGCCGTATGAGATCGATTGGTTCTTCTCTTCCTTGTTCTCTTCTTGTCCTCTACCACAGCCTCTACCGCGGCCTCTACCTCGACCTCTAAAGCCACCACAGCCTCTTCAACGACCACCTTCACTGTTTCCCAGCTTGTCTTCTTTTAGTGTTACCTTAGCTTGAAGTGCTTCCTCTAACACCTCTTGCTTCTTCTTTTTCTTTCTTTGTTCATGTGCCTCTAATGAACTTGAAAGCTCATCCACCGTCATTTCTGCCAAATTCTTAGACTCTTCTATGGCACACACAATATTCTCAAAATGATTGGTTAATGACCTTAATATTTTCTCTACTACTCTATTTTCACTTATCTCTTCACCATTTCTTTTGAGTTGGTTCACCACCATTTCTTCCCGTGTGATATAATCCGATACACCTTCCAACTCTTTCATTCTTAAAATTTCAAACTCACCTCTAAGTGTTTGTAAGTGAACTTGCTTCACTCGGTCCGCTCCTTTGTATGTCTTTTCAAGAGTCTCCCATGTTTCTTTTGAAGTCTTCGCACCGGCTATCTTCTCAAAACCCGACTCATCAACCGCCTGGTACATCAAGTAGAGCGGTTTTGTCTTTCTTGTGTGACTCCTTCAACTCTTTCACTTTATTATTCGTCAAGCCTTGCAAGGTCGCATGTTTGATATAGTCAAGCTCAACGACTTCCCACACATCTTGCGAGCCGAGTAGCGCCTTCATGTGTATGCACCAATTTTCATAGTTGGTCTTCGAAAGTCGCAAGCATGATACATGCCCGACACTCCCAATGGTTGCACCGTTATTGGCCATGGCTCTGATACCAATTTGTTGAGTATATTTAATAGTGGATACAATTCATATAGTGATAGAGAGAAGAGATGGAGGAAACAAACAAGTTCTTATCTAAAAAACTCTTTGTAATTCTCTATTATATTATCTCTCTTACATTGTCTTACAAAGCAACAGATTACAACTCTATTTATAGAGCCAAAACATCAAAAGAAAACTCTAGAATTCGTAATAAATATAAAAACAGAAAACTAAGCAGCCCAGTCAAATCTGACCAATCTCTATTAAAACTGTCATAACTTTCTCTAAAAAACTCCAATCGACTTAAAACTTGAACCATTAAAAATTAGACTTTAAGAGCTTTAAATCCATAGCTCATATAGCTAAAACAAGGTTCAGATAGTCTGTCAAAATTTCTAATGAATCAACCTTAAATTATATTGACTGGACAACAAACTTCAAAAAAATATTAATTAAGTTTATATTTTCAACAAAAACAAAATCTTATCATGACTTTCAGATTGGGGGCTCGACTTTAGTGGAACTATTCACCCTAGTCTCCAACAGCGCACAGAGAATCCCGTCTAAGATCGGGGTGCAGAAGAGGGGTGAAGCTGAGTTGATGGCGTAGCTTGGATCTGATAAGGGATGCATACATGAGCCAGATTGGTGGTGTATCGGCTTAGCAAGTGGAGCTTCGAAGTCCTCTGGGCTTAGTGCACTGTAACCGGAAATTGGTGCTCTTAGAAATTGAGCTGAAGCAGTTACTCTAGTTTTCCTAGGAAGGAAGAAAAAAAAAGATGTTATTTCAGTTTGAATTTAGAAAGATCACGTAAATGAGAAAAGAGGAAGATATATCTTAGATAGAGTTGTCGGGTGAGCTGGCACATTTTGTTTTGAAAAAGTTGTATGGGGAAGGAAACAGCAATGAGCTATATGAAAATGCTTTTTAGAGAGCTATGTACTTAAATTTCTGGGAAATAGTGTTGGCTACATATTTTGAAGTAACAAAAAAAAAGCAATTGCGCAAATTTGATTGATTCTGATTGAGCATGAGTACTGTTTCATCTTATTTTTTTCTCGCCTCACAACAGTTCTCGTTTAAATGTGCCTACGAAAATCTAAAAGAACAGAATTTAATTTTAATGGATGTTCATTGATCAAATGATTCATATTCATTTCTGATGACATATGGATGTTTGGAATAGATTTTTTAAGCTTCTTTTATAAGGAGTAAGGATTGTGATAGTTCTATTCATCAAAGAAGCATGAGGTGGCTGATCAAGTAATGATACCATGTTCAAACCATCAAGAAGCCACTCCTTCATCTTCTTCATATCCATCCTCTACAAATATGCCCAATAATTTATTAGAGAATTAGTGTGATTATCAATATTTTAATTGGTGTTTCCTGTAAATGTTTTGGATTGAAGTGCAAAAAATTTCTCTCTTTCAAATGACCCGACAAAATGCATGAACATCTTCTAAGTGCTAAAAGTCTGAATCTAAGTTGTACTTTTGATAAATCGGAATCAATACTTGCGTACCTCTATTAAATGTTTTGTTTCCTTAATGATTCTCTCAACCAGTGCTTGCCCAGCATAGCCCTAATCCTGTTGATCGTTTGGTTGAAGAATTTCATACTCAGATTTAAGTGATAGATAGTATTAGTAGATCACTTACCTTACTTTGTGATAATGAGGTTATTATTTTCTTCTTTAAAAATAACAAATCAAGTTGTGCTTCTAAATGAATTGACATCAAATATCTTATTGTTAGAGATAAAGTCAAAGATGATACTATTGTCATACAACACATTAATACAATAGCTATATTAGCTGATTATCTAACAAAAGCGTTACCACCTACTCTTTACAAAGAGTACCTTGTCGGCATTGGTTTAATAAATTAATTCTGATGTTATTGTTATAGTGAAGAATATTAATAGTTTATGTATTGAAGATTCGTTTATGTATATTGATTTTGAATTTATAATATTTACTTATTTATTATGTTATGCATTATTATTATTTTTTAAGCAAATTTTACTTATGGGAATCAAATAAATTGAATTAACCATTTATTAGAAAGAACATCATTTCTATAATTAATGGGGACCAAATAACAATAACAGTTATTTTGATTACATTAGTTTGATTTGGTTCTAGCTGAACATGGTTTAAGTTAATGATATTATATTGGTCAATTTTGAACAAGTGCTTCATTATATTGTTTAAAGTTTATGCCAAGTAAGAGAATGTTAGAATATTTAATATTTTAATATTTAATGTGTGGCCTACTATTAATATTTATGAACTAAGTTTATTTATGAATAATTAATTAATTGGCGCATCTAGAAGGTGCATCTAAAGAGTACATCTAGGTCTATCTGTATTTTTTATGAAAAAATTCAGTTGTCCAAATTCGTTGTACATGATCCGAAACGTTGCCTCAGTGTTTATATATACTCAGTTTTGTTCATTTGATCTTAATCATCTTTTAATCTCTCTAATCCGTCCATTAAAAAAAGAATATAAAATTAGAGGCTAAGTAAAAAAAAATCATAATTCACCATTATTAGAACAGAGAAAAACTTCTGAAAATCAGTATTCTTACATCACTTCCGTCTAAAAATTTATGCAATTCAGATTATAAGTTTTCTGATTATTATTTATTATTTTATACGAATTATATTATTTTATGGGGCTATAATTTTTAATAAAATATATTTTCTATATTTTCTAGATCGATTACATGTCCATATTCGACAAAAAACTAAACTTGCCAAAATACCAAATTAATTATATCCGAGACGACCTAACAAAAATGACTCGAGACTCAAAATAAGTGATCCTTGATCTTAATGACCTCAAACCTTTTTCCAAAGAAAAAAATAATGACCTCAAACCTTGTAATCTTGAGATGATTAGACTGGTGACCTAAAACCTCGAACCAATTTAACTTGACTTGACATTATCACCATTCCCTGCTTAAAAGAAAATTCATAAACGAGGAACGAAGATAGAGACCATGTTAATTACGAATGCCAGCTTGAATGCATCAAGTTATTCTTAATCCGTAGTCAAATTTCCTTCATCACAACTCACAAGTGAACAATGACACTTCAACCCCCGATATGTTTTTTTTTTTTATATATAAAGAAGGGACTTTTTGGTTGTAATAATATCTCTGTTCTAATTGTGAATTATGGCTAGCTGTCAACGTCGTTCTGCAGAATTTTTTTGTGTAGACATATATATTTATTTTTTCAGCACCTACTAAAATTAGTTAACGAATTTGACAAATATTTATAAATAATTTACTATTCATTAGGCCATATCATATGTGACATGAACTTTTTTTATTTTATACAAAACTAATATGTTGAAATATAACTTATTGATGGCTTACATTATAAAACAATGAATT
>CAXKVV010002159.1:0-41249 GCA_964058805.1 Schoenoplectus triqueter
GGCGTCGGGTCTCGTTTTCATGTTTTGCGAGCCCGAACCCGGTTTCGGCGGTACCGAGGGAGTCGTGTCCCGTTTTCATGTTTTGCGCGCCCGGACTCGGTTTCGGCGGTACCGAGGGCGTCGGGTCCCGTTTTCATGTTTTGCGCTCGCGGACTCGGTTTCGGCAGTACCGAGGGCGTCGGGTCCCGTTTTCATGTTTTGCGCTCCCCGAATCATTTTCGAAGGTACCGATGGCGTCAAGACCTGTTTTCATGATTTGCGCTCTCGGACACGTTTTTGGCGGCGCCGAGGGCGTCGAGACCCGTTTTCATGTTTTGCGCGCCCGGACTCGGTTTCGGAGCTACCGAGGGCGTCGGGACATATTTTCATGTTTTGTGCGCCCGGACCCGATTTCGGCGGTACCGAGGGAGTCGTGTCCCGTTTTCATGTTTTGCGCTCCCGGACTCGGTTTCGGCGGTACCGATGGCGTCGGGTCCCGTTTTCACGTTTTGCGCTCCCGGACTCGTTTTCGGCGTTACCGAGGGGGTCGGGTCCCGTTTTCATGTTTTGCGCGCCCGGACCTTGTTTCGGCGGTACCGAGTGCGTCGGGTCTCGTTTTCTTAATTTGGGCGATCGGATTTGTTTTCGGCGGAACCGTGGGCGTCGGGTCCCGTTTTCACGTTTTGCGCGCCCAGACTCGGTTTCGGCGGTACCGAGGGCGTCGGGACCCGTTTTCATGTTTTGCGTGCCCGGACCCTGTTTCGATGGTACCGAGGGCGTCGGGTCCCGTTTTCATGTTTTGCGCTCCCCGACACATTTTCGACGGTACCGATGGCGTCGAGACCTGTTTTCATGTGTTGCGCTCTCGGACTCGTTTTCGGCGGCGCCGAGGGCGTCGGGTCTCGTTTTCATGTTTTGCGCTCCCGAACTCGGTTTCGGCGGTACCGAGGGCGTCGGGTCCCGTTTTCATGTTTTGCGCTCCCTGACTCGGTTTCGGCGGTACCGAGGGCGTCGGGTCCCGTTTTCACGATGTGCACGCTCGGACTCGGCTTCTGCGGTACCGAGGGCGTCGGGACCCGTTTTTATGTTTTGCGCGCCCGGACCTTGTTTCAGCGGTACCGAGGGCGTCTGGTCCCGTTTTCAAGTTTTGCGCTACCCGACTCATTTTCGAGGGTACCGATGACGTCGAGACCTGTTTTCATGTTTTGCGCTCTCGGACCCGTTTTCGGCGGCGCCGAGGGCGTCGAGACCCGTTTTCATGTTTTGCGCTCCCGGACTCGGTTTCGGCGGTACTGAGGGCGTCGGGACCTATTTTCATGTTTTGCGCGCCCGGTCCCGATTTCGGCGGTACCGAGGGAGTCGTGTCCCGTTTTCATGTTTTGCGCGCCCGGACTCGGTTTCGGCGCTACCGAGGGCGTCGGGACATATTTTCATGTTTTGCGTGCCCGAACTCGTTTTCGGCGGTACAGAGGGCGTCGCGTCCCGTTTTCATGTTTTGCGCTCCCGGACTCGTTTTCGACGGTACCGAGGGCGTCGGGTCCCGTTTTCATGTTTTGCGCTCCAGGACTCGTTTTCGGCGGTACCGAGGGCGTCGGGTCCCGTTTTCATGTTTTGCGTGCCCGGACTCGATTTCGGCGGTACCGAGTGCGTCGGGTCCCGTTTTCATGTTTTGCGTGCCCGGACTCGATTTCGGCGGTACCGAGTGCGTCGGGTCTCGTTTTCTTAATTTGGGCGCTCGAACTCGTTTTCGGCGGAACCGAGGGCGTCGGGTCCCGTTTTCACGTTTTGCGCGCTCGGACTCGGTTTCGGCGGTACCGAGGGCGTCGGGACCCGTTTTCATGTTTTGCGCGCCCGGACTCAGTTTCGGCGGTACCGAGGGCGTCGGGTCCCGTTTTCATGTTTTGCGCTCCCGGACTCGTTTTCGGCGGTACCGAGGGCGTCGGGTCCCGTTTTCATGTTTTGCGTGCCCGGACTCGATTTCGGCGGTACCGAGTGCGTCGGGTCCCGTTTTCAAGTTTTGCGTGCCCGGACTCGATTTCGGCGGTACCGAGTGCGTCGGGTCTCTTTTTCTTAATTTGGGCGCTCGAACTCGTTTTCGGCGGTACCGAGTGCGTCGGGTCCCGTTTTCACGTTTTGCGCGCTCGGACTCGGTTTCGGCGGTACCGAGGGCGTCGGGACCCGTTTTCATGTTTTGCGCGCCCGGACTCGGTTTCGGCGGTACCGAGGGCGTCGGGTCCCGTTTTCATGTTTTGCGCTCCCGGACTCGTTTTCGGCGGTACCGAGGGCGTCGGGTCCCGTTTTCATGTTTTGCGTGCCCGGACTCGATTTCGGCGGTACCGAGTGCGTCGGGTCCCGTTTTCAAGTTTTGCGTGCCCGGACTCGATTTCGGCGGTACCGAGTGCGTCGGGTCTCTTTTTCTTAATTTGGGCGCTCGAACTCGTTTTCGGCGGTACCGAGTGCGTCGGGTCCCGTTTTCACGTTTTGCGCGCCCGGACTCGGTTTTGGCGGTACAGAGGGCGGCGGGACCCGTTTTCAAGTTTTGCGCGCCCGGACCCTGTTTCGACGGTACCGAGGGCGTCGGGTCCCGTTTTCATGTTTTGCGCTCCCCGACTCATTTTCGACGGTACCGATGGCGTCGAGACCTGTTTTCATGTGTTGCGCTCTCGGAGTCGTTTTCGGCGGCGCCGAGGGCGTCGGGTCTCGTTTTCATGTTTTGCGAGCCCGGACCTGGTTTCGGCGGTACCGAGGGAGTCGTGTCCCGTTTTCATGTTTTGCGCGCCCGAACTGGGTTTCGGCGGTACCGAGGGCGTCGGGTCCCGTTTTCATGTTTTGCACTCGCGGACTCAGTTTCGGCGGTACCGAGGGCGTCGGGTCCCGTTTTCATGTTTTGCGCTCCCCGAATCATTTTCGACGGTACCGATGGCGTCGAGACCTGTTTTCATGATTTGCGCTCTCGGACTCGTTTTCGGCGGCGCCGAGGGCGTCGGGTCTCGTTTTCATGTTTTGCGCGCCCGAACTCGGTGTCGGCGGTACCGAGGGCGTCGGGTTCCGTTTTCATGTTTTGCGCTCCCTAACTCGGTTTCGGCGGTACCGAGGGCGTTGGGTCCCGTTTTCACGTTTTGCGCGCCCGGACTCGGTTTCGGCGGTACCGAGGGCGTCGGGACCCGTTTTTATGTTTTGCGCGCCCGGACCTTGTTTCGGCGGTACCGAGGGCGTCGGGTCCCGTTTTCATGTTTTGCGCTCCCCGACTCATTTTCGACGGTACCGATGGCGTCGAGACCTGTTTTCATGTTTTGCGCTCTCGGACACGTTTTCGGCGGCGCCGAGGGCGTCGAGACCCGTTTTCATGTTTTGCGCGCCCGGACTCGGTTTCGGCGCTACCGAGGGCGTCGGGTCTCTTTTTCTTAATTTGGGCGCTCGAACTCGTTTTCGGCGGTACCGAGGTAGTCGTGTCCCGTTTTGATGTTATGCGGGCCCGGACTCGATTTCGGCGGTACCGAGTGCGTCGGGTCTCGTTTTCTTAATTTGGGCGATCGAACTCGTTTTCGGCGGAACCGAGGGCGTCGGGTCCCGTTTTCACGTTTTGCGCGCCCAGACTCGGTTTCGGCGGTACCGAGGGCGTCGGGACCCGTTTTCATGTTTTGCGCGCCCGGACCCTGTTTCGACGGTACCGAGGGCGTCGGGTCCCTTTTTCATGTTTTGCGCTCCCGACTCATTTTCGACAGTACCGATGGCGTCGGGTCCCGTTTTCATGTGTTGCGCGCCCGGACTCGGTTTCGGCGGTACCGAGGGCGTCGGGACCCGTTTTTATGTTTTGCGCGCCCGGACCTTGTTTCGGCGGTACCGAGGGCGTCGTGTCCCGTTTTCATGTTTTGCGCTCCCCGACTCATTTTCGAAGGTACCGATGGCGTCGAGACCTGTTTTCATGTTTTGCGCTCTCGGACACGTTTTCGGCGGCGCCGAGGGCGTCGAGACCCGTTTTCATGTTTTGCGCGCCCGGACTCGATTTCGGCGCTACCGAGGGCGTCGGGACATATTTTCATGTTTTGCGCGCCCGGACCCGATTTCCGCGGTACCGAGGGAGTCGTGTCCCGTTTTAATGTTTTGCGCGCCCGGACTCGGTTTCGGCGGTACCGATGGTGTCGGGTCCCGTTTTCACGTTTTGCGCTCCCAGACTCGTTTTCCGCGTTACCGAGGGGGTCGGGTCCCGTTTTCATGTTTTGTGCGCCCGGACCTTGTTTCGGCGGTACCGAGGGTGTCGGGTCCCGTTTTCATGTTTTGCGCTCCCTGACTCGTTTTCGGCGGTACCGAGGGCGTCGGGTCCCGTTTTCATGTTTTGGGCGCTCGAACTCGTTTTCGGCGGTACCGAGGGCGTCGTGTCCCGTTTTGATGTTTTGCGGGCCCGGACTCGATTTCGGCGGTACCGAGTGCGTCGGGTCTCGTTTTCTTAATTTGGGCGATCGAACTCGTTTTCGGCGGAACCGAGGGCGTCGGTCCCGTTTTCACGTTTTGCGCGCCCAGACTCGGTTTCGGCGGTACCGAGGGCGTCGGGACCTGTTTTCATGTTTTGCGCGCCCGGACCCTGTTTCGACGGTACCGAGGGCGTCGGGTCCCGTTTTCATGTTTTGCGCTCCCCGACTCATTTTCGACGGTACCGATGGCGTCGAGACCTGTTTTCATGTGTTGCGCTCTCGGACTCGTTTTCGGCGGCGCCGAGGGCGTCGAGTCTCGTTTTCATGTTTTGCGCTCCCGAACTCGGTTTCGGCGGTACCGAGGGCGTCGGGTCCCGTTTTCATGTTTTGCGCGCCCGGACTCGTTTTCGACGGTACCGAGGGCGTCGGGTCCCGTTTTCATGTTTTGCGCTCCCGGACTCGTTTTCGGCGGTACCGAGGGCGTCGGGTCCCGTTTTCATGTTTTGCGTGCCCGGACTCGATTTCGGCAGTACCGAGTGCGTCGGGTCCCGTTTTCATGTTTTGCGTGCCCGGACCCTATTTCGGCGGTACCGAGGGCGTCGGGTCCCGTTTTCATGTTTTGCGCTCCCGGACTCGTTTTCGACGGTACCGAGGGCGTCGGGTCCCGTTTTCATGTTTTGCGCTCCCGGACTCGTTTTCGGCGGTACCGAGGGCGTCGGGTCCCGTTTTCATGTTTTGCGTGCCCGGACTCGATTTCGGCAGTACCGAGTGCGTCGGGTCCCGTTTTCATGTTTTGCGTGCCCGGACCCTATTTCGGCGGTACCGAGGGCGTCGGGTCCCGTTTTCATGTTTTGCGCACCCAGACTCGTTTTCGACGGTACCGAGGGCGTCGGGTCCCGTTTTCATGTTTTGCGCTCTCGGACTCGTTTTCGGCGGTACCGAGGGCGTCGGGTCCCGTTTTCATGTTTTGCGTGCCCGGACTCGATTTCGGCAGTACCGAGTGCGTCGGGTCCCGTTTTCATGTTTTGCGTGCCCGGACTCGATTTCGGCGGTACCAAGTGCGTCGAGTCTCGTTTTCATGTTTTGCGCGCCCGGACCCTGTTTCGACGGTACCGATGGCGTCGAGACCTTTTTTCATGTGCGGCGCTCTCGGACTCGTTTTCGACGGCGCCGAGGGCGTCGGGTCTCGTTTTCATGTTTTGCGCACCCGAACTCGATTTCGGCGGTACCGAGGGCGTCGGGTCCCGATTTCATGTTTTGCGCTCCCTGACTCGGTTTCGGCGGTACCGAGGGCGTCGGGTCCCGTTTTCATGTTTTGCGCTCCCTGACTCGGTTTCGGCGGTACCGAGGGCGTCGGTTCCCGTTTTCACGATGTGCACGCTCGGACCGGACCTTGTTACAGCGGTACCAACGGCGTCGGGTCCCGTTTTCATGTTTTGCGCTCCGCGACTCATTTTCGAGGGTACCGATGGCGTCGAGACCTGTTTTCATGTTTTGCGCTCTCGGACCCGTTTTCGGCGGCGCCGAGGGCGTCGAGACCCGTTTTCATGTTTTGCGCTCCCGGACTCGGTTTCGGCGGTACTGAGGGCGTCGGGACCTATTTTCATGTTTTGCGCGCCCGGTCCCGATTTCGGCGGTACCGAGGGAATCGTGTCCCGTTTTCATGTTTTGCGCGCCCGGACTCGGTTTCGGCGGTACAGAGGGCGTCGGGTCCCGTTTTCATGTTTTGCGCTCCCGGACTCGTTTTCGACGGTACCGAGGGCGTCGGGTCCCGTTTTCATGTTTTGCGCTCCCGGACTCGTTTTCGGCGGTACCGAGGGCGTCGGGTCCCGTTTTCATGTTTTGCGTGCCCGGACTCGATTTCGGCTGTACCGAGTGCGTCGGGTCCCGTTTTCTTGTTTTGCGTGCCCGGACTCGATTTCGGCGGTACCGAGTACGTCGGGTCTCGTTTTCTTAATTTGGGCGCTCGAACTCGTTTTCGGCGGAACCGAGGGCGTCGGGTCCCGTTTTCACGTTTTGCGCGCTCGGACTCGGTTTCGGCGGTACCGAGGGCGTCGGGACCCGTTTTCATGTTTTGCGCGCCCGGTCTCGGTTTCGGCGGTACCGAGGGCGTCGGGTCCCGTTTTCATGTTTTGCGCTCCCGGACTCGTTTTTGGCGGTACCGGGGGCGTCGGGTCCCGTTTTCATGTTTTGCGTGCCCGGACTCGATTTCGGCGTTACCGAGTGCGTCGGGTCCCGTTTTCAAGTTTTGCGTGCCCGGACTCGATTTCGGCGGTACCGAGTGCGTCGGGTCCCGTTTTCATGTTTTGCGCTCCCCGAATCATTTTCGACGGAACCGATGGCGTCGAGACCTGTTTTCATGATTTGCGCTCTCGGACTCGTTTTCGGTGGCGCCGAGGGCGTCGGGACTCGTTTTCATGTTTTGCGCGCCCGAACTCGGTGTCGGCGGTACCGAGGGCGTCGGGTCCCGTTTTCATGTTTTGCGCTCCCTAACTCGGTTTCGGCGGTACCGAGGACGTCGGGTCCCGTTTTCACGTTTTGCGCGCCCGGACTCGGTTTCGGCGGTACCGAGGGCGTCGGGACCCGTTTTTATGTTTTGCGCGCCCGGACCTTGTTTCGGCGGTACCGAGGGCGTCGGGTCCCGTTTTCATGTTTTGCGCTGCCCGACTCATTTTCGACGGTACCGATGGCGTCGAGACCTGTTTTCATGTTTTGCGCTCTCGGACTCGTTTTCGGCGGCGCCGAGGGCGTCGAGACCCGTTTTCATGTTTTGCGCGCCCGGACTCGGTTTCGGCGCCACCGAGGGCGTCGGGACATATTTTCATGTTTTACGCGCCCGGACCCGATTTCGGCGGTACCGAGGTAGTCGTGTCCCGTATTCATGTTTTGCGCGCCCGGACTCGGTTTCGGCGGTACTGATGGTGTCGGGTCCCGTTTTCACGTTTTGCGCTCCTAGACTCGTTTTCGGCATTACCGAGGGGGTCGGGTCCCGTTTTCATGTTTTGCGCGCCCGGACCTTGTTTCGGCGGTACCGAGGGCGTCGGGTCCCGTTTTCATGTTTTGCGCTCCCGGACTCGTTTTCGGCGGTACCGAGGGCGTCGGGTCCCGTTTTCATGTTTTGGGCGCCCGGACTCGATTTCGGCGGTACCGAGTGCGTCGGGTCTCTTTTTCTTAATTTGGGCGCTCGAACTCGTTTTCGGCGGTACCGAGGGCGTCGTGTCCCGTTTTGATGTTTTGCGCGCTCGGACTCGGTTTCGGCGGTACCGAGGGCGTCGGGTCCCGTTTTCATGTTTTGGGCGCCCGAACTCGATTTCGGCGGTACCGAGTGCGTCGGGTCTCGTTTTCTTAATTTGGGCGATCGAACTCGTTTTCGGCGGAACCGAGGGCGTCGGGTCCCGTTTTCACGTTTTGCGCGCCCGGACTCGGTTTCGGCGGTACCGAGGGCGTCGGGACCCGTTTTCATGTTTTGCGCGCCCGGACCATGTTTCGGCGGTACTGAGGGCGTCGGGTCTCGTTTTCTTAATTTGGGCGCTCGAACTCGTTTTCGGCGGAGCCGAGGGCGTCGGGTCCCGTTTTCACGTTTTGCGCGCTCGGACTCGGTTTCGGCGGTACCGAGGGCGTCGGGACCCGTTTTCATGTTTTGCGCGCCCGGTCTCGGTTTCGGCGGTACCGAGGGCGTCGGGTCCCGTTTTCATGTTTTGCGCTCCCGGACTCGTTTTCGGCGGTACCGGGGGCGTCGGGTCCCGTTTTCATGTTTTGCGTGCCCGGACTCGATTTCGGCGGTACCGAGTGCGTCGGGTCCCGTTTTCAAGTTTTGCGTGCCCGGACTCGATTTCGACGGTACCGAGTGCGTCGGGTCTCTTTTTCTTAATTTGGGCGCTCGAACTCGTTTTCGGCGGTACCGAGGGCGTCGTGTCCCGTTTTCATGTTTTGTGTGCCCGGACTCGATTTCGGCGGTACCGAGTGCGTCGGGTCTCGTTTTCTTAATTTGGGCGCTCGAACTCGTTTTCGGCGGAACCGAGGGCGTCGGGTCCCGCTTTCACGTTTTGCGCGCTCGGACGCAGTTTCGGCGGTACCGAGGGCGTCGGGACCCGTTTTCATGTTTTGCGCGCCCGGACTCGGTTTCGGCGGTACCGAGGGCGTCGGGTCCCGTTTTCATGTTTTGCGTGCCCGGACTCGATTTCGGAGGTACCGAGTGCGTCGGGTCTCTTTTTCTTAATTTGGGCGCTCGAACTCGTTTTCGGCGGTACCGAGTGCGTCGTGTCCCGTTTTCATGTTTTGTGTGCCCGGACTCGATTTCGGCGGTACCGAGTGCGTCGGGTCTCGTTTTCTTAATTTGGGCGATCGAACTCGTTTTCGGCGGAACCGAGGGCGTCGGGTCCCGTTTTCACGTTTTGCGCGCCCGGACTCGGTTTCGGCGGTACCGAGGGCGTCGGGACCCGTTTTCATGTTTTGCGCGCCCGGACCCTGTTTCGGCGGTACCGAGGGCGTCGGGTCCCGTTTTCATGTTTTGCGCTCGAACTCGTTTTCGGCGGTACCGAGGGCGTCGTGTCCCGTTTTCATGTTTTGTGTGCCCGGACTCGATTTCGGCGGTACCGAGTGCGTCGGGTCTCGTTTTCTTAATTTGGGCGCTCGAACTCGTTTTCGACGGAACCGAGGGCGTCGGGTCCCGTTTTCACGTTTTGCGCGCTCGGACTCGGTTTCGGCGGTACCGAGGGCGTCGGGACCCGTTTTCATGTTTTGCGCGTCCGGACTCGGTTTCGGCGGTACCGAGGGCGTCGGGTCCCGTTTTCATGTTTTGCGCTCCCGGACTCGGTTTCGGCGGTACCGAGTGCGTCGGGTCCCGTTTTCAAGTTTTGCGTGCCCGGACTCGATTTCGGCGGTACCGAGTGCGTCGGGTCTCTTTTTCTTAATTTGGGCGCTCGAACTCGTTTTCGGCGGTACCGAGGGCGTCGTGTCCCGTTTTCATGTTTTGTGTGCCCGGACTCGATTTCGGCGGTACCGAGTGCGTCGGGTCTCGTTTTCTTAATTTGGGCGATCGAACTTGTTTTCGGCGGAACCGAGGGCGTCGGGTCCCGTTTTCACGTTTTGCGCGTCCGGACTCGGTTTCGGCGGTACCGAGGGCGTCGGGACCCGTTTTCATGTTTTGCGCGCCCGGACCCAATTTCGGTGGTACCGAGGGCGTCGGGTCCCGTTTTCATGTTTTGCGCTCGCGGACTCGGTTTCGGCAGTACCGAGGGCGTCGGGTCCCGTTTTCATGTTTTGCGCTCCCCGAATCATTTTCGACGGAACCGATGGCGTCGAGACCTGTTTTCATGATTTGCGCTCTCGGACTCGTTTTCGGCGGCGCCGAGGGCGTCGGGACTTGTTTTCATGTTTTGCGCGCCCGAACTCGGTGTCGGCGGTACCGAGGGCGTCGGGTCCCGTTTTCATGTTTTGCGCTCCCTAACTCGGTTTCGGCGGTACCAAGGACGTCGGGTCCCGTTTTCACGTTTTGCGCGCCCGGACTCGGTTTCGGCTATACCGAGGGCGTCGGGACCCGTTTTTATGTTTTGCGCGCCCGGACCTTGTTTCGGCGGTACCGAGGGCGTCGGGTCCCGTTTTCATGTTTTGCGCTGCCCGACTCATTTTCGACGGTACCGATGGCGTCGAGACCTGTTTTCATGTTTTGCGCTCTCGGACTCGTTTTCGGCGGCGCCGAGGGCGTCGAGACCCGTTTTCATGTTTTGCGCGCCCGGACTCGGTTTCGGCGCTACCGAGGGCGTCGGGACATATTTTCATGTTTTACGCGCCCGGACCCGATTTCGGCGGTACCGAGGGAGTCGTGTCCCGTTTTCATGTTTTGCGCGCCCGGACTCGGTTTCGGCGGTACTGATGGTGTCGGGTCCCGTTTTCACGTTTTGCGCTCCCAGACTCGTTTTCGGCATTACCGAGGGGGTCGGGTCCCGTTTTCATGTTTTGCGCGCCCGGACCTTGTTTCGGCTGGTACCGAGGGCGTCGGGTCCCGTTTTCATGTTTTGCGCTCCCGGACTCGTTTTCGGCGGTACCGAGGGCGTCGGGTCCCGTTTTCATGTTTTGGGCGCCCGGACTCGATTTCGGCGGTACCGAGTGCGTCGGGTCTCTTTTTCTTAATTTGGGCGCTCGAACTCGTTTTCGGCGGTACCGAGGGCGTCGTGTCCCGTTTTGATGTTTTGCGGGACCGGACTCGATTTCGGCGGGTACCGAGTGTGTCGGGTCTCGTTTTCTTAATTTGGGCGATCGAACTCGTTTTCGGCGGAACCGAGGGCGTCGGGTCCCGTTTTCACGTTTTGCGCGCCCGGACTCGGTTTCGGCGGTACCGAGGGCGTCGGGACCCGTTTTCATGTTTTGCGCGCCCGGACCCTGTTTCGGCGGTACTGAGGGCGTCGGGTCTCGTTTTCTTAATTTGGGCGCTCGAACTCGTTTTCGGCGGAACCGAGGGCGTCGGGTCCCGTTTTCACGTTTTGCGCGCTCGGACTCGGTTTCGGCGGTACCGAGGGCGTCGGGACCCGTTTTCATGTTTTGCGCGCCCGGTCTCGGTTTCGGCGGTACCGAGGGCGTCGGGTCCCGTTTTCATGTTTTGCGCTCCCGGACTCGTTTTCGGCGGTACCGGGGGCGTCGGGTCCCGTTTTCATGTTTTGCGTGCCCGGACTCGATTTCGGCGGTACCGAGTGCGTCGGGTCCCGTTTTCAAGTTTTGCGTGCCCGGACTCGATTTCGACGGTACCGAGTGCGTCGGGTCTCTTTTTCTTAATTTGGGCGCTCGAACTCGTTTTCGGCGGTACCGAGGGCGTCGTGTCCCGTTTTCATGTTTTGTGTGCCCGGACTCGATTTCGGCGGTACCGAGTGCGTCGGGTCTCGTTTTCTTAATTTGGGCGCTCGAACTCGTTTTCGGCGGAACCGAGGGCGTCGGGTCCCGTTTTCACGTTTTGCGCGCTCGGACTCAGTTTCGGCGGTACCGAGGGCGTCGGGACCCGTTTTCATGTTTTGCGCGCCCGGACTCGGTTTCGGCGGTACCGAGGGCGTCGGGTCCCGTTTTCATGTTTTGCGTGCCCGGACTCGATTTCGGAGGTACCGAGTGCGTCGGGTCTCTTTTTCTTAATTTGGGCGCTCGAACTCGTTTTCGGCGGAACCGAGGGCGTCGGGTCCCGTTTTCACGTTTTGCGCGCCCGGACTCGGTTTCGGCGGTACCGAGGGCGTCGGGACCCGTTTTCATGTTTTGCGCGCCCGGACCCTGTTTCGGCGGTACCGAGGGCGTCGGGTCCCGTTTTCATGTTTTGCGCTCGAACTCGTTTTCGGCGGTACCGAGGGCGTCGTGTCCCGTTTTCATGTTTTGTGTGCCCGGACTCGATTTCGGCGGTACCGAGTGCGTCGGGTCTCGTTTTCTTAATTTGGGCGCTCGAACTCGTTTTCGACGGAACCGAGGGCGTCGGGTCCCGTTTTCACGTTTTGCGCGCTCGGACTCGATTTCGGCGGTACCGAGGGCGTCGGGACCCGTTTTCATGTTTTGCGCGCCCGGACTCGGTTTCGGCGGTACCGAGGGCGTCGGGTCCCGTTTTCATTTTTTGCGCTCCCGGACTCGGTTTCGGAGGTACCGAGTGCGTCGGGTCCCGTTTTCAAGTTTTGCGTGCCCGGACTCGATTTCGGCGGTACCGAGTGCGTCGGGTCTCTTTTTCTTAATTTGGGCGCTCGAACTCGTTTTCGGCGGTACCGAGGGCGTCGTGTCCCGTTTTCATGTTTTGTGTGCCCGGACTCGATTTCGGCGGTACCGAGTGCGTCGGGTCTCGTTTTCTTAATTTGGGCGATCGAACTCGTTTTCGGCGGAACCGAGGGCGTCGGGTCCCGTTTTCACGTTTTGCGCGTCCGGACTCGGTTTCGGCGGTACCGAGGGCGTCGGGACCCGTTTTCATGTTTTGCGCGCCCGGACCCTATTTCGGCGGTACCGAGGGCGTCGAGTCCCGTTTTCATGTTTTGCGCTCGCGGACTCGGTTTCGGCAGTACCGAGGGCGTCGGGTCCCGTTTTCATGTTTTGCGCTCCCCGAATCATTTTCGACGGAACCGATGGCGTCGAGACCTGTTTTCATGATTTGCGCTATCGGACTCGTTTTCGGCGGCGCCGAGGGCGTCGGGACTTGTTTTCATGTTTTGCGCGCCCGAACTCGGTGTCGGCGGTACCGAGGGCGTCGGGTCCCGTTTTCATGTTTTGCGCTCCCTAACTCGGTTTCGGCGGTACCAAGGACGTCGGGTCCCGTTTTCACGTTTTGCGCGCCCGGACTCGGTTTCGGCGGTACCGAGGGCGTCGGGACCCGTTTTTATGTTTTGCGCGCCCGGACCTTGTTTCGGCGGTACCGAGGGCGTCGGGTCCCGTTTTCATGTTTTGCGCTGCCCGACTCATTTTCGACGGTACCGATGGCGTCGAGACCTGTTTTCATGTTTTGCGCTCTCGGACTCGTTTTCGGCGGCGCCGAGGGCGTCGAGACCCGTTTTCATGTTTTGCGCGCCCGGACCCGATTTCGGCGGTACCGAGGGAGTCGTGTCCCGTTTTCATGTTTTGCGCGCCCGGACTCGGTTTCGGCGGTACTGATGGTGTCGGGTCCCGTTTTCACGTTTTGCGCTCCCAGACTCGTTTTCGGCATTACCGAGGGGGTCGGGTCCCGTTTTCATGTTTTGCGCGCCCGGACCTTGTTTCGGCGGTACCGAGGGCGTCGGGTCCCGTTTTCATGTTTTGCGCTCCCGGACTCGTTTTCGGCGGTACCGAGGGCGTCGGGTCCCGTTTTCATGTTTTGGGCGCCCGGACTCGATTTCGGCGGTACCGAGTGCGTCGGGTCTCTTTTTCTTAATTTGGGCGCTCGAACTCGTTTTCGGCGGTACCGAGGGCGTCGTGTCCCGTTTTGATGTTTTGCGCGCCCGGACCCTGTTTCGGCGGTACTGAGGGCGTCGGGTCTCGTTTTCTTAATTTGGGCGCTCGAACTCGTTTTCGGCGGAACCGAGGGCGTCGGGTCCCGTTTTCACGTTTTGCGCGCTCGGACTCGGTTTCGGCGGTACCGAGGGCGTCGGGACCCGTTTTCATGTTTTGCGCGCCAGGTCTCGGTTTCGGCGGTACCGAGGGCGTCGGGTCCCGTTTTCATGTTTTGCGCTCCCGGACTCGTTTTCGGCGGTACCGGGGGCGTCGGGTCCCGTTTTCATGTTTTGCGTGCCCGGACTCGATTTCGGCGGTACCGAGTGCGTCGGGTCCCGTTTTCAAGTTTTGCGTGCCCGGACTCGATTTCGACGGTACCGAGTGCGTCGGGTCTCTTTTTCTTAATTTGGGCGCTCGAACTCGTTTTCGGCGGTACCGAGGACGTCGTGTCCCGTTTTCATGTTTTGTGTGCCCGGACTCGATTTCGGCGGTACCGAGTGCGTCGGGTCTCGTTTTCTTAATTTGGGCGCTCGAACTCGTTTTCGGCGGAACCGAGGGCGTCGGGTCCCGTTTTCACGTTTTGCGCGCTCGGACTCAGTTTCGGCGGTACCGAGGGCGTCGGGACCCGTTATCATGTTTTGCGCGCCCGGACTCGGTTTCGGCGGTACCGAGGGCGTCGGGTCCCGTTTTCATGTTTTGCGTGCCCGGACTCGATTTCGGCGGTACCGAGGGCGTCGGGTCTCTTTTTCTTAATTTGGGCGCTCGAACTCGTTTTCGGCGGTACCGAGTGCGTCGTGTCCCGTTTTCATGTTTTGTGTGCCCGGACTCGATTTCGGCGGTACCGAGTGCGTCGGGTCTCGTTTTCTTAATTTGGGCGATCGAACTCGTTTTCGGCGGAACCGAGGGCGTCGGGTCCCGTTTTCACGTTTTGCGCGCTCGGACTCGGTTTCGACGGTACCGAGGGCGTCGGGACCCGTTTTCATGTTTTGCGCGCCCGGACCCTGTTTCGGCGGTACCGAGGGCGTCGGGTCCCGTTTTCATGTTTTGCGCTCGAACTCGTTTTCGGCGGTACCGAGGGCGTCGTGTCCCGTTTTCATGTTTTGTGTGCCCGGACTCGATTTCGGAGGTACCGAGTGCGTCGGGTCTCGTTTTCTTAATTTGGGCGCTCGAACTCGTTTTCGACGGAACCGAGGGCGTCGGGTCCCGTTTTCACGTTTTGCGCGCTCGGACTCGGTTTCGGCGGTACCGAGGGCGTCGGGACCCGTTTTCATGTTTTGCGTGCCCGGACTCGGTTTCGGCGGTACCGAGGGCGTCGGGTCCCGTTTTCATGTTTTGCGCTCCCGGACTCGGTTTCGGCGGTACCGAGTGCGTCGGGTCCCGTTTTCAAGTTTTGCGTGCCCGGACTCGATTTCGGCGGTACCGAGTGCGTCGGGTCTCTTTTTCTTAATTTGGGCGCTCGAACTCGTTTTCGGCGGTACCGAGGGCGTCGTGTCCCGTTTTCATGTTTTGTGTGCCCGGACTCGATTTCGGCGGTACCGAGTGCGTCGGGTCTCGTTTTCTTAATTTGGGCGATCGAACTCGTTTTCGGCGGAACCGAGGGCGTCGGGTCCCGTTTTCACGTTTTGCGCGTCCGGACTCGGTTTCGGCGGTACCGAGGGCGTCGGGACCCGTTTTCATGTTTTGCGCGCCCGGACCCTATTTCGGCGGTACCGAGGGCGTCGGGTCCCGTTTTCATGTTTTGCGCTCGCGGACTCGGTTTCGGCAGTACCGAGGGCGTCGGGTCCCGTTTTCATGTTTTGCGCTCCCCGAATCATTTTCGACGGAACCGATGGCGTCGAGACCTGTTTTCATGATTTGCGCTCTCGGACTCGTTTTTGGCGGCGCCGAGGGCGTCGGGACTTGTTTTCATGTTTTGCGCGCCCGAACTCGGTGTCGGCGGTACCGAGGGCGTCGGGTCCCGTTTTCATGTTTTGCGCTCCCTAACTCGGTTTCGGCGGGTACCAAGGACGTCGGGTCCCGTTTTCACGTTTTGCGCGCCCGGACTCGGTTTCGGCGGTACCGAGGGCGTCGGGACCCGTTTTTATGTTTTGCGCGCCCGGACCTTGTTTCGGCGGTACCGAGGGCGTCGAGTCCCGTTTTCATGTTTTGCGCTGCCCGACTCATTTTTGACGGTACCGATGGCGTCGAGACCTGTTTTCATGTTTTGCGCTCTCGGACTCGTTTTCGGCGGCGCCGAGGGCGTCGAGACCCGTTTTCATGTTTTGCGCGCCCGGACTCGGTTTCGGCGCTACCGAGGGCGTCGGGACATATTTTCATGTTTTACGCGCCCGGACCCGATTTCGGCGGTACCGAGGGAGTCGTGTCCCGTTTTCATGTTTTGCGCGCCCGGACTCGGTTTCGGCGGTACTGATGGTGTCGGGTCCCGTTTTCACGTTTTGCGCTCCCAGACTCGTTTTCGGCATTACCGAGGGGGTCGGGTCCCGTTTTCATGTTTTGCGCGCCCGGACCTTGTTTCGGCGGTACCGAGGGCGTCGGGTCCCGTTTTCATGTTTTGCGCTCCCGGACTCGTTTTCGGCGGTACCGAGGGCGTCGGGTCCAGTTTTCATGTTTTGGGCGCCCGGACTCGATTTCGGCTGGTACCGAGTGCGTCGGGTCTCTTTTTCTTAATTTGGGCGCTCGAACTCGTTTTCGGCGGTACCGAGGGCGTCGTGTCCCGTTTTGATGTTTTGCGGGACCGGACTCGATTTCGGCGGTACCGAGTGCGTCGGGTCTCGTTTTCTTAATTTGGGCGATCGAACTCGGTTTCGGCGGTACCGAGGGCGTCGGGACCCGTTTTCATGTTTTGCGCGCCCGGACCCTGTTTCGGCGGTACTGAGGGCGTCGGGTCTCGTTTTCTTAATTTGGGCGCTCGAACTCGTTTTCGGCGGAACCGAGGGCGTCGTGTCCCGTTTTCACGTTTTGCGCGCTCGGACTCGGTTTCGGCGGTACCGAGGGCGTCGGGACCCGTTTTCATGTTTTGCGCGCCCGGTCTCGGTTTCGGCGGTACCGAGGGCGTCGGGTCCCGTTTTCATGTTTTGCGCTCCCGGACTCGTTTTCGGCGGTACCGGGGGCGTCGGGTCCCGTTTTCATGTTTTGCGTGCCCGGACTCGATTTCGGCGGTACCGAGTGCGTCGGGTCCCGTTTTCAAGTTTTGCGTGCCCGGACTCGATTTCGACGGTACCGAGTGCGTCGGGTCTCTTTTTCTTAATTTGGGCGCTCGAACTCGTTTTCGGCGGTACCGAGGGCGTCGTGTCCCGTTTTCATGTTTTGTGTGCCCGGACTCGATTTCGGCGGTACCGAGTGCGTCGGGTCTCGTTTTCTTAATTTGGGCGATCGAACTCGTTTTCGGCGGAACCGAGGGCGTCGGGTCCCGTTTTCACGTTTTGAGCGCTCGGACTCAGTTTCGGCGGTACCGAGGGCGTCGGGACCCGTTTTCATGTTTTGCGCGCCCGGACTCGGTTTCGGCGGTACCGAGGGCGTCGGGTCCCGTTTTCATGTTTTGCGTGCCCGGACTCGATTTCGGCGGTACCGAGTGCGTCGGGTCTCTTTTTCTTAATTTGGGCGCTCGAACTCGTTTTCGGCGGTACCGAGTGCGTCGTGTCCCGTTTTCATGTTTTGTGTGCCCGGACTCGATTTCGGCGGTACCGAGTGCGTCGGGTCTCGTTTTCTTAATTTGGGCGATCGAACTCGTTTTCGGCGGAACCGAGGGCGTCGGGTCCCGTTTTCACGTTTTGCGCGCCCGGACTCGGTTTCGGCGGTACCGAGGGCGTCGGGTCCCGTTTTCATGTTTTGCGCTCGAACTCGTTTTCGGCTGTACCGAGGGCGTCGTGTCCCGTTTTCATGTTTTGTGTGCCCGGACTCGATTTCGGCGGTACCGAGTGCGTCGGGTCTCGTTTTCTTAATTTGTGCGCTCGAACTCGTTTTCGACGGAACCGAGGGCGTCGGGTCCCGTTTTCACGTTTTGCGCGCTCGGACTCGGTTTCGGCGGTACCGAGGGCGTCGGGACCCGTTTTCATGTTTTGCGCGCCCGGACTCGGTTTCGGCGGTACCGAGGGCGTCGGGTCCCGTTTTCATGTTTTGCGCTCCCGGACTCGGTTTCGGCGGTACCGAGTGCGTCGGGTCCCGTTTTCAAGTTTTGCGTGCCCGGACTCGATTTCGGCGGTACCGTGTGCGTCGGGTCTCTTTTTCTTAATTTGGGCGCTCGAACTCGTTTTCGGCGGTACCGAGGGCGTCGTGTCCCGTTTTCATGTTTTGTGTGCCCGGACTCGATTTCGGCGGTACCGAGTGCGTCGGGTCTCGTTTTCTTAATTTGGGCGATCGAACTCGTTTTCGGCGGAACCGAGGGCGTCGGGTCCCGTTTTCACGTTTTGCGCGTCCGGACTCGGTTTCGGCGGTACCGAGGGCGTCGGGACCCGTTTTCATGTTTTGCGCGCCCGGACCCTGTTTCGGCGGTACCGAGGGCGTCGGGTCCCGTTTTCATGTTTTGCGCTCGCGGACTCGGTTTCGGCAGTACCGAGGGCGTCGGGTCCCGTTTTCATGTTTTGCGCTCCCCGAATCATTTTCGACGGAACCGATGGCGTCGAGACCTGTTTTCATGATTTGCGCTCTCGGACTCATTTTCGGCGGCGCCGAGGGCGTCGGGACTCGTTTTCATGTTTTGCGCGCCCGAACTCGGTGTCGGCGGTACCGAGGGCGTCGGGTCCCGTTTTCATGTTTTGCGCTCCCTCACTCGGTTTCGGCGGTACCGAGGACGTCGGGTCCCGTTTTCACGTTTTGCGCGCCCGGACTCGGTTTCGGCGGTACCGAGGGCGTCGGGACCCGTTTTTATGTTTTGCGCGCCCGGACCTTGTTTCGGCGGTACCGAGGGCGTCGGGTCCCGTTTTCATGTTTTGCGCTGCCCGACTCATTTTCGACGGTACCGATGGCGTCGAGACCTGTTTTCATGTTTTGCGCTCTCGGACTCGTTTTCGGCGGCGCCGAGGGCGTCGAGACCCGTTTTCATGTTTTGCGCGCCCGGACTCGGTTTCGGCGCTACCGAGGGCGTCGGGACATATTTTCATGTTTTACGCGCCCGGACTTGATTTCGGCGGTACCGAGGGAGTCGTGTCCCGTTTTCATGTTTTGCGCGCCCGGACTCGGTTTCGGCGGTACTGATGGTGTCGGGTCCCGTTTTCACGTTTTGCGCTCCCAGACTCGTTTTCGGCATTACCGAGGGGGTCGGGTCCCGTTTTCATGTTTTGCGCGCCCGAACCTTGTTTCGGCGGTACCGAGGGCGTCGGGTCCCGTTTTCATGTTTTGGGCGCCCGGACTCGATTTCGGCGGTACCGAGTGCGTCGGGTCTCTTTTTCTTAATTTGGGCGCTCGAACTCGTTTTCGGCGGTACCGAGGGCGTCGTGTCCCGTTTTGATGTTTTGCGGGACCGGACTCGATTTCGGCGGTACCGAGTGCGTCGGGTCTCGTTTTCTTAATTTGGGCGATCGAACTCGTTTTCGGCGGAACCGAGGGCGTCGGGTCTCGTTTTCACGTTTTGCGCGCCCGGACTCGGTTTCGGCGGGTACCGAGGGCGTCGGGACCCGTTTTCATGTTTTGCGCGCCCGGACCCTGTTTCGGCGGTACTGAGGGCGTCGGGTCTCGTTTTCTTAATTTGGGCGCTCGAACTCGTTTTCGGCGGAACCGAGGGCGTCGGGTCCCGTTTTCACGTTTTGCGCGCTCGGACTCGGTTTCGGCGGTACCGAGGGCGTCGGGACCCGTTTTCATGTTTTGCGCGCCCGGTCTCGGTTTCGGTGGTACCGAGGGCGTCGGGTCCCGTTTTCATGTTTTGCGCTCCCGGACTCGTTTTCGGCGGTACCGAGGGCGTCGGGTCCCGTTTTCATGTTTTGCGCTCCCGGACTCGTTTTCGGCGGTACCGGGGGCGTCGGGTCCCGTTTTCATGTTTTGCGTGCCCGGACTCGATTTCGGCGGTACCGAGTGCGTCGGGTCCCGTTTTCAAGTTTTGCGTGCCCGGACTCGATTTCGACGGTACCGAGTGCGTCGGGTCTCTTTTTCTTAATTTGGGCGCTCGAACTCGTTTTCGGCGGTACCGAGGGCGTCGTGTCCCGTTTTCATGTTTTGTGTGCCCGGACTCGATTTCGGCGGTACCGAGTGCGTCGGGTCTCGTTTTCTTAATTTGGGCGCTCGAACTCGTTTTCGGCGGAACCGAGGGCGTCGGGTCCCGTTTTCACGTTTTGCGCGCTCGGACTCAGTTTCGGCGGTACCGAGGGCGTCGGGACCCGTTTTCATGTTTTGCGCGCCCGGACTCGCTTTCGGCGGTACCGAGGGCGTCGGGTCCCGTTTTCATGTTTTGCGTGCCCGGACTCGATTTCGGCGGTACCGAGTGCGTCGGGTCTCTTTTTCTTAATTTGGGCGCTCGAACTCGTTTTCGGCGGTACCGAGTGCGTCGTGTCCCGTTTTCATGTTTTGTGTGCCCGGACTCGATTTCGGCGGTACCGAGTGCGTCGGGTCTCGTTTTCTTAATTTGGGCGATCGAACTCGTTTTCGGCGGAACCGAGGGCGTCGGGTCCCGTATTCACGTTTTGCGCGCCCGGACTCGGTTTCGGCGGTACCGAGGGCGTCGGGACCCGTTTTCATGTTTTGCGCGCCCGGACCCTGTTTCGGCGGTACCGAGGGCGTCGGGTCCCGTTTTCATGTTTTGCGCTCGCGGACTCGGTTTCGGCAGTACCGAGGGCGTCGGGTCCCGTTTTCATGTTTTGCGCTCCCCGAATCATTTTCGACGGAACCGATGGCGTCGAGACCTGTTTTCATGATTTGCGCTCTCGGACTCGTTTTCGGCGGCGCCGAGGGCGTCTCGACCCGTTTTCATGTTTTGCGCGCCCGGACTCGGTTTCGGCGCTACCGAGGGCGTCGGGACATATTTTCATGTTTTGCGCGCCCGGACCCGATTTCGGCGGTACCGAGGGAGTCGTGTCCCGTTTTCATGTTTTGCGCGCCCGGACTCGGTTTCGGCGGTACTGATGGTGTCGGGTCCCGTTTTCACGTTTTGCGCTCCCAGACTCGTTTTCGGCATTACCGAGGGGGTCGGGTCCCGTTTTCATGTTTTGTGCGCCCGGACCTTGTTTCGGCGGTACCGAGGGCGTCGGGTCCCGTTTTCATGTTTTGCGCTCCCGGACTCGTTTTCGGCGGTACCGAGGGCGTCGGGTCCCGTTTTCATGTTTCGGGCGCCCGGACTCGATTTCGGCGGTACCGAGTGCGTCGGGTCTCTTTTTCTTAATTTGGGCGCTCGAACTCGTTTTCGGCGGTACCGAGGGCGTCGGGTCCCATTTTCATGTTTTGCGCTCCCGGACTCGTTTTCGGCGGTACCGAGGGCGTCGGGTCCCGTTTTCATGTTTTGGGCGCCCGGACTCGATTTCGGCGGTACCGAGTGCGTCGGGTCTCTTTTTCTTAATTTGGGCGCTCGAACTCGTTTTCGGCGGTACCGAGGGCGTCGTGTCCCGTTTTGATGTTTTGCGGGACCGGACTCGATTTCGGCGGTACCGAGTGCGTCGGGTCTCGTTTTCTTAATTTGGGCGATCGAACTCGTTTTCGGCGGAACCGAGGGCGTCGGGTCCCGTTTTCACGTTTTGCGCTCCCGGACTCGTTTTCGGCGTTACCGAGGGCGTCGGGTCCCGTTTTCATGTTTTGCGCGCCCGGACCTTGTTTCGGCGGTACCGAGGGCGTCGGGTCCCGTTTTCATGTTTTGCGCTCCCTAACTCGGTTTCGGCGGTACCGAGGGCGTCGGGTCCCGTTTTCACGTTTTGCGCGCCCGGACTCGGTTTCGGCGGTACCGAGGGCGTCGGGTCCCGTTTTCATGTTTTGCGCTCCCCGACTCATTTTCGACGGTACCGATAGCGTCGAGACCTGTTTTCATGTTTTGCGCTCTCGGACTCATTTTCGGCGACGCCGAGGGCGTCGAGACCCGTTTTCATGTTTTGCGCGCCCGGACTCGGTTTCGGCGCTACCGAGGGCGTCGGGACATATTTTCATGTTTTGCGCGCCCGGACCCGATTTCGGCGGTACCGAGGGAGTCGTGTCCCGTTTTCATGTTTTGCGCGCCCGGACTCGGTTTCGGCGGTACCGATGGCGTCGGGTCCCGTTTTCACGTTTTGCGCTCCCGGACTCGTTTTCAGATTTACCGAGGGGGTCGGGTCCCGTTTTCATGTTTTGCGCGCCCGGACCTTGTTTCGGCGGTACCGAGGGCGTCGGGTCCCGTGTTCATTTTTTGCGCTCCCTGACTCGTTTTCGGCGGAACCGAGGGCGTCGGGTCCCGTTTTCATGTTTTGGGCGCCCGGACTCGATTTCGGCGGTACCGAGTGCGTCGGGTCACTTTTTCTTAATTTGGGCGCTCGAACTCGTTTTCGGCGGTACCGAGGGCGTCGTGTCCCGTTTTGATGTTTTGCGGGCCCTGACTCGATTTCGGCGGTACCGAGTGCGTCGGGTCTCGTTTTCTTAATTTGGGCGATCGAACTCGTTTTCGGCGGAACCGAGGGCGTCGGGTCCCGTTTTCACGTTTTGCGCTCCCAGACTCGGTTTCGGCGGTACCGAGGGTGTCGGGACCCGTTTTCATGTTTTGCGCGCCCGGACCCTGTTTCAACGGTACCGAGGGCGTCGGGACCCGTTTTCAAGTTTTGCGCTCCCCGACTCATTTTCGACGGTACCGATGGCGTCGAGACCTGTTTTCATGTGTTGCGCTCTCGGACTCGTTTTCGGCGGCGCCGAGGGTGTCGGGTCTCGTTTTCATGTTTTGCGCTCCCGAACTCGGTTCCGGCGGTACCGAGGGCGTCGGGTCCCGTTTTCATGTTTTGCGCTCCCGGACTCGGTTTCGGCGGTACCGAGGGCGTCGGGTCCCGTTTTCATGTTTTGCGCGCCTGGACTCGGTTTCGGCGGTACCGAGGGCGTCGGGTCCCGTTTTCATGTTTTGCGCTCCCGGACTCGTTTTCGACGATACCGACGGCGTCGGGTCCCGTTTTCATGTTTTGCGCTCCCTGACTCGTTTTCGGCGGAACCGAGGGCGTCGGGTCCCGTTTTCATGTTTTGCGTGCCCGGACTCGATTTCGGCGGTACCGAGTGCGTCGGGTCCCGTTTTCAAGTTTTGCGTGACCGGACTCGATTTCGGCGGTACCGAGTGCGTCGGGTCTCTTTTTCTTAATTTGGGCGCTCGAACTCGATTTCGGCGGTACCGAGGGCGTCGTGTCCCGTTTTCATGTTTTGTGTGCCCGGACTCGATTTCGGCGGTACCGAGTGCGTCGGGTCTCATTTTCTTAATTTGGGCGATCGAACTCGTTTTCGGCGGAACCGAGGACGTCGGGTCCCGTTTTCACGTTTTGCGCGCCCGGACTCGGTTTCGGCGGTACCGAGGGCGTCGGGTCCCGTTTTCATGTTTTGCGCTCCCTGACTCATTTTCGACGGTACCGATGGCGCCGAGACCTGTTTTCATGTGTTGCGCTCTCGGACTCGTTTTCGGTGGCGCCGAGGAAGTCGGGTCTCGTTTTCATGTTTTGCGAGCCCAGACCCGGTTTCGGCGGTACCGACGGAGTCGTGTCCCGTTTTCATGTTTTGCGCGCCCGGACTCGGTTTCGGCGGTACCGAGGGCGTCGGGTCCCGTTTTCATGTTTTGCGCTCGCGGACTCAGTTTCGGCCGTACCGAGGGCGTCGGGTCCCGTTTTCATGTTTTGCGCTCCCCGAATCATTTTCGACGGTACCGATGGCGTCGGGACCTGTTTTCATGATTTGCGCTATCGGACTCGTTTTCGGCGGCGCCGAGGGCGTCGGGTCTCGTTTTCATGTTTTGCGCGCCCGAACTCGGTTTCGGCGGTACCGATGGCGTCGGATCCCGTTTTCATGTTTTGCGCTCCCTAACTCGGTTTCGGCGGTACCGAGGGCGTCGGGTCCTGTTTTCACGTTTTGCGCGCCCGGACTCGGTTTCGGCGGTACCGAGGGCGTCGGGTCTCCTTTTCATGTTTTGCGCTCCCGAACTCGGTTTCGGCGGTACCGAGGGCGTCGGGTCGCGTTTTCATGTTTTGCGCTCCCTGACTCGGTTTCGGCGGTACCGAGGGCGTCGGGTCCCGTTTTCACGTTGTGCACGCCCGGACTTTGTTTCGGAGGTACCGAGGGCGTCGGGTCCCGTTTTCATGTTTTGCGCTCCCCGACTCATTTACGAGGGTACCGATGGCGTCGAGACCTGTTTTCATGTTTTGCGCTCTCGGTCTCGTTTTCGGCGGCGCCGAGCGCGTCGAGACCCGTTTTCATGTTTTGCGCTCCCGGACTCGGTTTCGGCGGTACCGAGGGAGTCGTGTCCCGTTTTCATGTTTTGCGCGCCCGGACTCATTTTCGACGGTACCGAGGGCGTCGGGTCCCGTTTTCATGTTTTGCGCTCCCTGACTCGTTTTCGGCGGTACCGAGGGCGTCGGGTCCCGTTTTCCTGTTTTGCGTGCCCGGACTCGATTTCGGCAGTACCGAGTGCGTCGGTCCCGTTTTCATGTTTTACGTGCCCGGACTCGATTTCGGCGGTACCGAGTGCGTCGGGTCTCTTTTTCTTAATTTGGGCGCTCGAACTCGTCTTCGGCGGTACCGAGGGCGTCGTGTCCCGTTTTCATGTTTTGTGTGCCCGGACTCGATTTCGGCGGTACCGAGTGCGTCGGGTCTCGTTTTCTTAATTTGGGCGATCGAACTCGTTTTCGGCAGAACCGAGGGCGTCGGGTCCCGATTTCATGTTTTGCGCGCCCGGACTCGGTTTCGGCGGTACCGAGGGCGTCAGGTCCCGTTTTCATGTTTTGCGCTCGCGGACTCAGTTTCGGCGGTACCGAGGGCGTCGGGTCCCGTTTTCATGTTTTGCGCTCCCCGAATCATTTTCGACGGTACCGATGGCGTCGAGACCTGTTTTCATGATTTGCGCTCTCGGACTCGTTTTCGGCGGCGCCGAGGGCGTCGGGTCTCGTTTTTATGTTTTGCGCGCCCGAACTCGGTTTCGGCGGTACCGAGGGCGTCGGGTCCCGTTTTCATGTTTTGCGCTCCCTAACTCGGTTTCGGCGGTACCGAGGGCGTCGAGACCTGTTTTCATGTTTTGCGCTCTCGGACTCGTTTTCGGCGGCGCCGAGGGCGTCGAGACCCGTTTTCATGTTTTGCGCGCCCGGACTCGGTTTCGGCGCTACCGAGGGCGTCGGGACATATTTTCATGTTTTGCGCGCCCGGACCCGATTTCGGCGGTACCGAGGGCGTCGGGTCCCGTTTTCACGTTTTGCCCTCCCGGAATCGGTTTCGGCGGTAACGATGGCGTCGGGTCCCGTTTTCACCTTTTGCGCTCCCGGACTCGTTTTCGGCGTTACCGAGGGGGTCGGGTCCCGTTTTCATGTTTTGCGCGCCCGGACATTGTTTCGGCGGTACCGAGGGCGTCGGGTCCCGTTTTCATGTTTTGCGCTCCCTGACTCGTTTTCGGCGGTACCGTGGGCGTGGGGTCCCGTTTTCATGTTTTGGGCGCCCGGACTCGATTTCGGTGGTACCGAGTGCGTCGGGTCTCTTTTTCTTAATTTGGGCGCTCGAACTCGTTTTCGGCGGTACCGAGGGCGTCGTGTCCCGTTTTGATGTTTTGCGGGCCCGGACTCGATTTCGGCGGTACCGAGTGCGTCGGGTCTCGTTTTCTTAATTTGGGCGATCAAACTCTTTTTCGGCGGAACCGAGGGCGTCGGGTCCCGTTTTCACGTTTTGCGCGCCCGGACTCGGTTTCGGCGGTACCGAGGGCGTCGGGACCCGTTTTCATGTTTTGCGCGCCCGGACCCTGTTTCGGCGGTACCGAGGGCGTCGGGTCCCGTTTTCATGTTTTGCGCTCGCGGACTCGGTTTCGGCAGTACCGAGGGCGTCGGGTCCCGTTTTCATGTTTTGCGCTCCCCGAATCATTTTCGACGGAACCGATGGCGTCGCGACCTGTTTTCATGATTTGCGCTCTCGGACTCGTTTTCGGCGGCGCCGAGGGCGTCGGGACTCGTTTTCATGTTTTGCGCGCCCGAACTCGGTGTCGGCGGTACCGAGGGCGTCGGGTCCCGTTTTCATGTTTTGCGCTCCCTAACTCGGTTTCGGCGGTACCGAGGGCGTCGGGTCCCGTTTTCACGTTTTGCGCGCCCGGACTCGGTTTCGGCGGTACCGAGGGCGTCGGGACTCGTTTTTATGTTTTGCGCGCCGGGACCTTGTTTCGGCGGTACCGAGGGCGTCGGGTCCCGTTTTCATGTTTTGCGCTCCCCGACTCATTTTCGACGGTACCGATGGCGTCGAGACCGGTTTTCATGTTTTGCGCGCCCGGACTCGGATTCGGCGCTACCGAGGGCGTCGGGACATATTTTCATGTTTTGCGCGCCCGGACCCGATTTCGGCGGTACCGAGGGAGTCGTGTCCCGTTTTCATGTTTTGCGCGCCCGGACTCGGTTTCGGCGGTACTGATGGTGTCGGGTCCCGTTTTCACGTTTTGCGCTCCCAGACTCGTTTTCGGCATTACCGAGGGGGTCGGGTCCCGTTTTCATGTTTTGCGCGCCCGGACCTTGTTTCGGCGGTACCGAGGGCGTCGGGTCCCGTTTTCATGTTTTGCGCTCCCGGACTCGTTTTCGGCGGTACCGAGGGCGTCGGGTCCCGTTTTCATGTTTTGGGCGCCCGGACTCGATTTCGGCGGTACCGAGTGCGTCGGGTCTCTTTTTCTTAATTTGGGCGCTCGAACTCGTTTTCGGCGGTACCGAGGGCGTCGTGTCCCGTTTTGATGTTTTGCGGGACCGGACTCGATTTCGGTGGTACCGAGTGCGTCGGGTCTCGTTTTCTTAATTTGGGCGATCGAACTCGTTTTCGGCGGAACCGAGGGCGTCGGGTCCCGTTTTCACGTTTTGCGCGCCCGGACTCGGTTTCGGCGGTACCGAGGGCGTCGGGACCCGTTTTCATGTTTTGCGCGCTCGGACCCTGTTTCGGCGGTACCGAGGGCGTCGGGTCTCGTTTTCATGTTTTGCGCTCCCCGACTCATTTTCGACGGTACCGATGGCGTCGAGACCTGTTTTCATGTTTTGCGCTCTCGGACTCGTTTTCGGCGGCGCCGAGGGCGTCGAGACCCGTTTTCATGTTTTGCGCGCCCGGACTCGGTTTCGGCGCTACCGAGGGCGTCGGGACATATTTTCATGTTTTGCGCGCCCGGACCCGATTTCGGCGGTACCGAGGGAGTCGTGTCCCGTTTTCATGTTTTGCGCGCCCGGACTCGGTTTCGGCGGTAACGATGGCGTCGGGTCCCGTTTTCACGTTTTGCGCTCCCGGACTCGTTTTCGGCGTTACCGAGGGGGTCGGGTCCCGTTTTCATGTTTTGCGCGCCCGGACCTTGTTTCGGCGGTACCGAGGGCGTCGGGTCCCGTTTTCATGTTTTGCGCTCCCTGACTCGTTTTCGGCGGTACCGAGGGCGTGGGGTCCCGTTTTCATGTTTTGGGCGCCCGGACTCGATTTCGGTGGTACCGAGTGCGTCGGGTCTCTTTTTCTTAATTTGGGCGCTCGAACTCGTTTTCGGCGGTACCGAGGGCGTCGTGTCCCGTTTTGATGTTTTGCGGGCCCGGACTCGATTTCGGCGGTACCGAGTGCGTCGGGTCTCGTTTTCTTAATTTGGGCGATCAAACTCTTTTTCGGCGGAACCGAGGGCGTCGGGTCCCGTTTTCACGTTTTGCGCGCCCGGACTCGGTTTCGGCGGTACCGAGGGCGTCGGGACCCGTTTTCATGTTTTGCGCGCCCGGACCCTGTTTCGGCGGTACCGAGGGCGTCGGGTCCCGTTTTCATGTTTTGCGCTCCCTGACTCGTTTTCGGCGGTACCGAGGGCGTGGGGTCCCGTTTTCATGTTTTGGGCGCCCGGACTCGATTTCGGTGGTACCGAGTGCGTCGGGTCTCTTTTTCTTAATTTGGGCGCTCGAACTCGTTTTCGGCGGTACCGAGGGCGTCGTGTCCCGTTTTGATGTTTTGCGGGCCCGAACTCGATTTCGGCGGTACCGAGTGCGTCGGGTCTCGTTTTCTTAATTTGGGCGATCAAACTCTTTTTCGGCGGAACCGAGGGCGTCGGGTCCCGTTTTCACGTTTTGCGCGCCCGGACTCGGTTTCGGCGGTACCGAGGGCGTCGGGACCCGTTTTCATGTTTTGCGCGCCCGGACCCTGTTTCGGCGGTACCGAGGGCGTCGGGTCCCGTTTTCATGTTTTGCGCTCGCGGACTCGGTTTCGGCAGTACCGAGGGCGTCGGGTCCCGTTTTCATGTTTTGCGCTCCCCGAATCATTTTCGACGGAACCGATGGCGTCGCGACCTGTTTTCATGATTTGCGCTCTCGGACTCGTTTTCGGCGGCGCCGAGGGCGTCGGGACTCGTTTTCATGTTTTGCGCGCCCGAACTCGGTGTCGGCGGTACCGAGGGCGTCGGGTCCCGTTTTCATGTTTTGCGCTCCCTAACTCGGTTTCGGCGGTACCGAGGGCGTCGGGTCCCGTTTTCACGTTTTGCGCGCCCGGACTCGGTTTCGGCGGTACCGAGGGCGTCGGGACTCGTTTTTATGTTTTGCACGCCGGGACCTTGTTTCGGCGGTACCGAGGGCGTCGGGTCCCGTTTTCATGTTTTGCGCTCCCCGACTCATTTTCGACGGTACCGATGGCGTCGAGACCGGTTTTCATGTTTTGCGCGCCCGGACTCGGATTCGGCGCTACCGAGGGCGTGGGGACATATTTTCATGTTTTGCGCGCCCGGACCCGATTTCGGCGGTACCGAGGGAGTCGTGTCCCGTTTTCATGTTTTGCGCGCCCGGACTCGGTTTCGGCGGTACTGATGGTGTCGGGTCCCGTTTTCACGTTTTGCGCTCCTAGACTCGTTTTCGGCATTACCGAGGGGGTCGGGTCCCGTTTTCATGTTTTGCGCGCCCGGACCTTGTTTCGGCGGTACCGAGGGCGTCGGGTCCCGTTTTCATGTTTTGCGCTCCCGGACTCGTTTTCGGCGGTACCGAGGGCGTCGGGTCCCGTTTTCATGTTTTGGGCGCCCGGACTCGATTTCGGCGGTACCGAGTGCGTCGGGTCTCTTTTTCTTAATTTGGGCGCTCGAACTCGTTTTCGGCGGTACCGAGGGCGTCGTGTCCCGTTTTGATGTTTTGCGGGACCGGACTCGATTTCGGTGGTACCGAGTGCGTCGGGTCTCGTTTTCTTAATTTGGGCGATCGAACTCGTTTTCGGCGGAACCGAGGGCGTCGGGTCCCGTTTTCACGTTTTGCGCGCCCGTACTCGGTTTCGGCGGTACCGAGGGCGTCGGGACCCGTTTTCATGTTTTGCGCGCTCGGACCCTGTTTCGGCGGTACCGAGGGCGTCGGGTCTCGTTTTCATGTTTTGCGCTCCCCGACTCATTTTCGACGGTACCGATGGCGTCGAGACCTGTTTTCATGTTTTGCGCTCTCGGACTCGTTTTCGGCGGCGCCGAGGGCGTCGAACCCGTTTTCATGTTTTGCGCGCCCGGACTCGGTTTCGGCGCTACCGAGGGCGTCGGGACATATTTTCATGTTTTGCGCGCCCGGACCCGATTTCGGCGGTACCGAGGGAGTCGTGTCCCGTTTTCATGTTTTGCGCGCCCGGACTCGGTTTCGGCGTAACGATGGCGTCGGGTCCCGTTTTCACGTTTTGCGCTCCCGGACTCGTTTTCGGCGTTACCGAGGGGGTCGGGTCCCGTTTTCATGTTTTGCGCGCCCGGACCTTGTTTCGGCGGTACCGAGGGCGTCGGGTCCCGTTTTCATATTTTGCGCTCCCTGACTCGTTTTCGGCGGTACCGAGGGCGTCGGGTCCCGTTTTCATGTTTTGGGCGCCCGGACTCGATTTCGGTGGTACCGAGTGCGTCGGGTCTCTTTTTCTTAATTTGGGCGCTCGAACTCGTTTTCGGCGGTACCGAGGGCGTCGTGTCCCGTTTTGATGTTTTGCGGGCCCGGACTCGATTTCGGCGGTAACGAGTGCGTCGGGTCTCGTTTTCTTAATTTGGGCGATCGAACTCGTTTTCGGCGGAACCGAGGGCGTCGGGTCCCGTTTTCACGTTTTGCGCGCCCGGACTCGGTTTCGGCGGTACCGAGGGCGTCGGGACCCGTTTTCATGTTTTGCGCGCCCGGACCCTGTTTCGGCGGTACCGAGGGCGTCGGGTCCCGTTTTCATGTTTTGCGCTCGCGGACTCGGTTTCGGCAGTACCGAGGGCGTCGGGTCCCGTTTTCATGTGTTGCGCTCTCGGACTCGTTTTCGGCGGTGCCGAGGGCGTCGGGTCTCATTTTCATGTTTTGCGCTCCCGAACTCGGTTTCGGCGGTACCGAGGGCGTCGGGTCCCGTTTTCATTTTTTGCGCTCCCAGACTCGGTTTCGGCGGTACCGAGGGCGTCGGGTCCCGTTTTCACGTTGTGCACGCCCGGAATTGGTTTCGGAGGTACCGAGGGCGTCGGGACCCGTTTTTATGTTTTGCGCGCCCGGACATTGTTTCGGCGGTACCGAGGGTGTCGGGTCCCGTTTTCATGTTTTGCGCTCCCCGAATCATTTTCGACGGTACCGATGGCGTCGGGACCTGTTTTCATGTTTTGCGCTCTCGGACTCGTTTTCGGCGGCGCCGAGGGCGTCGGGTCTCGTTTTTATGTTTTGCGCGCCCGAACTCGGTTTCGGCGGTACCGAGGGCGTCGGGTCCCGTTTTCATGTTTTGCGCTCCCTAACTCGGTTTCGGCGGTACCGAGGGACTCGTGTCCCGTTTTCATGTTTTGCGCGCCCGAACTCGGTTTCGGCGGTACCGAGGGCGTCGGGTCCCGTTTTCATGTTTTACGCTCCCGGATTCGTTTTTGCCGTTACCGAGGGCGTCGGGTCCCGTTTTCATGTTTTGCGCTCCCGGACTCGTTTTCGGCGGTACCGAGGGCGTCGGGTCCCGTTTTCATGTTTTGGGCGCCCGGACTCGATTTCGGCGGTACCGAGTGCGTCGGGTCTCTTTTTCATGTTTTGCGCTTCCGGACTCATTTTCGGCGGTACCGAGGGCGTCGGGTCCCGTTTTCATGTTTTGCGTGCCCGGACTCGATTTCGGCGGTACCGAGTGCGTCGGGTCCCATTTTCATGTTTTGCGTGCCCGGACTCGATTTCGGCGGTACCGAGTGCGTCGGGTTTCGTTTTCTTAATTTGAGCGCTCGAACTCGTTTTCGGCGGAACCGAGGGCGTCGGGTCCCGTTTTCACGTTTTGCGCGCCCGGACTCGGTTTCGGCGATACCAAGGGCGTCGGGACCCGTTTTCATGTTTTGCGCTCCCGGACTCGTTTTCGACGGTACCGAGGGCGTCGGGTCCCGTTTTCATGTTTTGCGCTTCCGGACTCGATATCGGCGGTACCGAGGGCGTCGAGTCCCGTTTTCATGTTTTGCGTGCCCGGACTCGATTTTGGCCGTACCGAGTGCGTCGGTCCCGTTTTCATGTTTTGCGTGCCCGGACTCGATTTCGGCGGTACCGAGAGCGTCGAGTCCCGTTTTCATATTTTGCGTGCCCGGACTCGATTTCGGCAGTACCGAGTGCGTCGGTCCCGTTTTCATGTTTTGCGTGCCCGGACTCGATTTCGGTGGTACCGAGTGCGTCGGGTCTCTTTTTCTTAATTTGGGCACTCGAACTCGTCTTCGGCGGTACCGAGGGCGTCGTGTCCCGTTTTCATGTTTTGTGTGCCCGGACTCGATTTCGGCGATACCGAGTGTGTCGGGTCTCGTTTTCTTAATTTGGGCTATCGAACTCGTTTTCGGCGGAACCGAGGGCGTCGGGTCCCGTTTTCACGTTTTGCGCGCCCGGACTCGGTTTCGGCGGTACCGAGGGCGTCGGGAACCGTTTTCATGTTTTGCGCGCCCGGACCCTGTTTCGGCGGTACCGAGGGCGTCGGGTCCCGTTTTCATGTTTTGCGCTCCCCGACTCATTTTCGACGGTACCGATGTCGTCGAGACCTGTTTTCAAGTGTTGCGCTCTCGGACTCGTTTTCGGCGGCGCCGAGGGCGTCGGGTCTCGTTTTCATGTTTTGCGCGCCCGGACCCGGTTTCGGCGGTACCGAGGGAGTTGTGTCCCGTTTTCATGTTTTGCGCGCCCGGACTCGGTTTCGGCGGTACCGAGGGCGTCGGGTCCCGTTTTCATGTTTTGCGCTCGCGGACTCGGTTTCGGCTGTACCGAGAGCGTCGGGTCCCGTTTTCATGTTTTGCGCTCCCCGAATCATTTTCGACGGTACCGATGGCGTCGGGACCTGTTTTCATGTTTTGCGCTCTCGGACTCGTTTTCGGCGGCGCCGAGGGCGTCGAGACCCGTTTTCATGTTTTGCGCGCCTGGACTCGGTTTCGGCGCTACCGAGGGCGTCGGGACCCATTTTCATGTTTTGCGCTCCCTCACTCGGTTTCGGCGGTACCGAGGGCGTCGGGTCCCGTTTTCACGTTTTGCGCTCCCGGACTCGGTTTCGGCGGTACCGAGGGCATCGGGTCCCGTTTTTATGTTTTGCGCGCCCGGACCTTGTTTCGGCGGTACCGAGGGCGTCGGGTCCCGTTTTCATGTTTTGCGCTCCCCGACTCATTTTCGACGGTACCGATGGCGTCGGGACCTGTTTTCATGTTTTGCGCTCTCGGACTCGTTTTCGGCAGCGCCGAGGGCGTCGAGAACAGTTTTCATGTTTTGCGCGCCCGGACTCGGTTTCGGCGCTACCGAGGGCGTCGGGACCCATTTTCATGTTTTGCGCGCCCGGACCCGATTTCGGCGGTACCGAGGGAGTCGTGTCCCGTTTTCATGTTTTGCGCGCCCGGACTCTGTTTCGGCGGTACCGATGGCGTCGGGTCCCGTTTTCACATTTTGCGCTCCCGGACTCGTTTTCGGCGTTACCGAGGGCGTCGGGTCTCGTTTTCATGTTTTGCGCGCCCGGACTCGGTTTCGGCGGTACCGATGGCGTCGGGTCCCGTTTTCATGTTTTGCGCTCCCTGACTCGTTTTTGGCGGTACCGAGGTCGTCGGGTCCCGTTTTCATGTTTTGCGCTCCCTGACTCGTTTTTGGCGGTACCGAGGGCGTCGGGTCCCGTTTTCATGTTTTGCGCTCCCGGACTCGTTTTCGGCGGTACCGAGGTCGTCGGGTCCCGTTTTCATGTTTTGCGCTCCCTGACTCGTTTTCGGCGGAATCGAGGGCGTCAGGTCCCGTTCTCTCGTTTTGCGCGCCCAGACTCGGTTTCGGCGGTACCGAGGGCGTCGTGTCCTGTTTTTCATGTTTTGCGTGGCCGGTCTCGATTTCGGCGGTACCGAGTGCGTCGGGTCTCGTTTTCTTAATTTGGGCGATCGAACTCGTTTTCGGCGGAACCGAGGGCGTCAGGTCCCGTTCTCACGTTTTGCGCGCCCAGACTCGGTTTCGGCGGTACCGAGGGCGTCGGGACCCGTTTTCATGTTTTGCACGCCCGGACCCTGTTTCGGCGGTACCGAGGGCGTCGGGTCCCGTTTTCATGTTTTGCACTCCTCGACTCATTTTCGACGGTACCGATGGCGTCGAGACCTGTTTTCATGTGTTGCGCTCTCGGACTCGTTTTCGGCGGCGCCGAGGGCATCGGGTCTCGTTTTCATGTTTTGCGCGCCCGGACCCGGTTTCGGCGGTACCGAGGGAGTCGTGTCCCGTTTTCATGTTTTGCGCGCCCGGACTCGGTTTCGGCGGTACCGAGGGCGTCGGGTCCCGTTTTCATGTTTTGTGCTGCCTAACTCGGTTTCGGCGGTACCGAGGGCGTCGGGTCCCGTTGTCACGTTTTGCGCGCCCCGAATTATTTTCGACGGTACCGATGGCGTCGAGACATGTTTTCATGATTTGCGCTCTCGGACTCGTTTTCGTCGGCGCCGAGGGCGTCAGGTCTCATTTTCATGTTTTGCGCGCCCGAACTCGGTTTCGGCGGTACCGAGGGCGTCGGGTCCCGTTTTCATGTTTTGTGCTCCCTAACTCGGTTTCGGCGGTACCGAGGGCGTCGGGTCCCGTTGTCAAGTTTTGCGCGCCCGGACTCGGTTTCGGCGGTACCGAGGGCGTCGGGACCCGTTTTTATGTTTTGCACGCCCGGACCTTGTTTCGGCGGTACTGAAGGCGTCGGGTCCCGTTTTCATGTTTTGCGCTCCCCGACTCATTTTCGACGGTACCGATGGCGTCGAGATCTGTTTTCATGTTTTGCGCTCTCGGACTCGTTTTCAGCGGCGCCGAGGGCGTCGAGACCCGTTTTCATGTTTTGCGCGCCCGGACTCGGTTTCAAGGCTACCGAGGGCGTCGGGTCCCATTTTCATGTTTTGCGCGCCCGGACCCGATTTCGGCGGTACCGAGGGAGTCGTGTCCCGTTTTCATGTTTTGCGCGCCCGGACTCGGTTTCGGCGGTACCGAGGGCGTCGGGTCCCGTTTTCACGTTTTGCGCTCCCGGACACGTTTTCGGCGTTACCGAGGGCGTCGGGTCCCGTTTTCATGTTTTGTGTGCCCGGACTCGATTTCGGCGGTACCGAGTGCGTCGGGTCTCGTTTTCTTAATTTGGGCGATCGAACTCGTTTTCGGCGGAACCGAGGGCGTCGGGTCCCGTTCTCACGTTTTGCGCGCCCAGACTCGGTTTCGGCGGTACCGAGGGCGTCGGGACCCGTTTTCATGTTTTGCACGCCCGGACCCTGTTTCGCCGGTACCGAGGGCGTCGGGTCCCGTTTTCATGTTTTGCGCTCCCCGACTCATTTTCGACGGTACCGATGGCGTCGAGACCTGTTTTCATGTGTTGCGCTCTCGGACTCGTTTTCGGCGGCGCCGAGGGCATCGGGTCTCGTTTTCATGTTTTGCGCGCCCGGACCTTGTTTCGGCGGTACCGAGGGAGTCGTGTCCCGTTTTCATGTTTTGCGCGCCCAGACTCGGTTTCGGCGGTACTGAGGGCGTCGGGTCCCATTGTCACGTTTTGCGCGCCCCGAATCATTTTCGATGGTACCGATGGCGTCGAGACCTATTTTCATGATTTGCGCTCTCGGACTCGTTTTCGGCGGCGCCGAGGGCGTCAGGTCTCGTTTTCATGTTTTGCGCGCCCGAACTCGGTTTCGGCTGTACCGAGGGCGTCGGGTCCCGTTTTCATGTTTTGTGCTCCCTAACTCGGTTTCGGCGGTACCGAGGGCGTCGGGTCCCGTTGTCACGTTTTGCGCTCCCGGACTCGGTTTCGGCGGTACCGAGGGCGTCGGGACCCGTTTTTATGTTTTGCACGCCCAGACCTTGTTTCGGCGGTACGGAGGGCGTCGGGTCCTGTTTTCAGGTTTTGCGCTCCCCGACTCATTTTCGACGGTACCGATGGCGTCGAGACCTGTTTTCATGTTTTGCGCTCTCGGACTCGTTTTCGGCGGCGCCGATGGCGTCGAGACCTGTTTTCATGTTTTGCGCTCTCGGACTCGTTTTCGGCGGCGCCGAGGGCGTCGAGACCCGTTTTCATGTTTTGCGCGCCCGGACTCGGTTTCGGCGCTACCGAGGGCGTCGGGACCCCTTTTCATGTTTTGCGTGCCCGGACCCGATTTCGGCGGAACCGAGGGAGTCTTGTCCCATTTTCATGTTTTGCGCGCCCGGACTCGATTTCGGCGGTACCGAGGGCGTCGGGTCACGTTTTCACGTTTTGCGCTTCCGGAATCGTTTTCGACGTTACCGAGTGCGTCGGGTCCCGTTTTCATGTTTTGCGCGCCCGGACCTTGTTTCGGCGGTACCGAGGGCGTCGGGTCCCATTTTCATGTTTTGCGCTCCCCGACTCATTTTCGACGGTACCGATGGCGTCGAGACCTATTTTCATGTGTTGCGCTCACGGACTCGTTTTCGGCGGCGCCGAGGGCGTCGGGTCTCGTTTTCATGTTTTGCGCGCCCGGACCCGGTTTCGGCGGTACCGAGGGAGTCGTGTCCCGTTTTCATGTTTTGCGCGCCCGCACTAGGTGTCGGCGGTACCGAGGGCGTCGGGACCCGTTTTTATGTTTTGTGCGCCCGGACCTTGTTTCGGCGGTACCGAGGGCGTCGGGTCCCGTCTTCATGTTTTGCGCTCCCCGACTCATTTTCGACGGTACCGATGGCGTCGCGATCTGTTTTCATGTTTTGCGCTCTCGGTCTCGTTTTCGGCAGCGCCGAGGGCGTCGGGTCTCGTTTTCATGTTTTGCGCGCCCGAACTCGGTTTCGGCGGTACCGAGGGCGTCGGGTCCCGTTTTCATGTTTTGTGCTCCCTCACTCGGTTTCGGCGGTACCGAGGGCGTCGGATCCCGTTTTCATGTTTTGCGCTCGTGGACTCGGTTTCGGCCGTACCGAGGGCGTCGGGTCCCGTTTTCATGTTTTGCGCTCCCCGAATCATTTTCGACGGTACCGATGGCGTCGAGACCTGTTTTCATGGTTTGCGCTCTCGGACTCGTTTTTGGCGGCGCCGAGGGCGTCGGGACCCGTTTTCGTGTTTTGCGCGCCCGGACCCGATTTCGGCGATACCGAGGGAGTCGTGTCTCGTTTTCATGTTTTGCGCGCCCGGACTCGGTTTCGGCGGTACCGAGGGCGTCGGGTCCCGTTTTCACATTTTGCGCTCCCGGACTCGTTTTCGGCGGTACCGCGGGCGTCGGGTCCCTTTTTCATGTTTTGCGCTCCCCGACTCATTTTCGTCGGTATCGATGGCGTCGAGACCTGCTTTCATGTTTTGCGCTCCCGGACTCATTTTCGGCGTTACCGAGGGCGTCGGGTCCCGTTTTCATGTTTTGCGCGCCCGGACTTTGTTTCGGCGGTACCGAGGGCGTCGGGTCCCATTTTCATGTTTTGCGCTCCCCGACTCATTTTCGACGGTACCGATGGCGTCGAGACCTGTTTTCATGTGTTGCGCTCACGGACTCGTTTTCGGCGGCGCCGAGGGCGTCGGGTCTCGTTTTCATGTTTTGCGCGCCCGGACCCGGTTTCGGCGGTACCGAGGGAGTCGTGTCCCGTTTTCATGTTTTGCGCGCCCGGACTAGTTTTCGGCGGTACCGAGGGCGTCGGGACCCGTTTTTATGTTTTGCGCGCCCGGACCTTGTTTCGGCGGTACCGAGGGCGTCGGGTCCCGTTTTCATGTTTTGCGCTCCCCGACTCATTTTCGACGGTACCGATGGCGTCGAGACCTATTTTCATGTTTTGCGCTCTCGGACTCGTTTTCGGCGGCGCCGAGGGCGTCGAGACCCGTTTTCATGTTTTGCGCGCCCGGACTCGGTTTCGGCGGTACCGAGGGCGTCGTGTCCCGTTTTCATGTTTTCCGCTCCCGGACTCGGTTTCGGCGGTACCGAGGGCGTTGGCTCCCGTTTTCATGGTTTGCGCTCGCGGACTCGGTTTCGGCCGTACCGAGGGCGTCGTGTCCCGTTTTCATGTTTTGCGCTCCCCGTCTCATTTTCGACGGTACCGATGGCGTCGAGACCTGTTTTCATGTTTTGCGCTCTCGGACTCGTTTTCGGCGGCGCCGAGGGCGTCGAGACCCCTTTTCATGTTTTGCGCGCCCGGACTCGGTTTAGGCTGTACCGAGGGCGTCGGGACCCATTTTCATGTTTTGCACGCCTGGACCTTGTTTCGGCGGTACCGAGGGCGTTGGGTCCCGTTTTCATGTTTTTCTTAATTTGGGCGCTCGAACTCGTTTTCGGCGGTACCGAGGGCGTCGGGTCCCGTTTTCACGTTTTGCGCGTCCGGACTCGGTTTCGGCAGTACCGAGGGCGTCGGGACCCGCTTTCATGTTTTGCGCGCTCGGACTCGGTTTCGGCGGTACCGAGGGCGTCGGGTCCCGTTTTCATGTTTTGCGCGCCCTGACTCGGTTTCGGCAGTACCGAGGGCGTCGGGTCCCGTTTTCATGTTTTGCGCTCCCGGACTCGATTTCGGCGGTACCGAGTGCGTTGGGTCCCGTTTTCATGTTTTCCGTGCCCGGACTCGATTTCGGCGATACCGAGTGCGTCGGGTCTCGTTTTCTTAATTTGGGCGCTCGACCTCGTTTTCGGCGGAACCGAGGGCGTCGGGTCCCGTTTTCACGTTTTGCGCTCCCGGACTCATTTTCGGCGGTACCGAGGGCGTCGGGACACGTTTTCATGTTTTGAGCGCCCGAACCTTGTTTCGGCGGTACCGCGGGCGTCGGGTCCCGTTTTCATGTTTTGCGCGCCCTGACTCGGTTTCGGCGGTACCGAGGGCGTAGGGTCCCGTTTTCTTGTTTTGTGCTCCCTCACTCGGTTTCGGCGGTACCGAGGGCGTCGGGTCCCGTTTTCACGTTTTGCGCGCCCGGACTCGGTTTCGGCGGTACCGAGGGCGTCGGGACCCGTTTTTATGTTTTGCACGCCCGGACCTTGTTTCGGCGGTACCGAGGGCGTCGGGTCCCGTTTTCATGTTTTGCGCTCCCCGACTCATTTTCGACGGTACCGATGGCGTCGAGACAAGTTTTCATGTTTTGCGCTCACGGACTCGTTTTCGGCGGCGCCGAGGGCGTCGAGACCCGTTTTCATGTTTTGCGCGCCCGGACTCGGTTTCGGCTGTACCGAGGGCGTCGGGACCCATTTTCATGTTTTGCGCGCCCAGTCCCGGTTTCGGCGGTACCGAGGGAGTCGTGTCCCGTTTTCATGTTTTGCGCTCCCGGACTCGGTTTCGGCGGTACCGAGGGCGTCGGGTCCCGTTTTCATATTTTGCGCTCCCGGACTCGTTTTCGGCGTTACCGAGGGCGTCGGGTCCCGTTTTCATGTTTTGCGCTACCGGACTCGTTTTCGGCGTTACCGAGGGCGTCGGGTCCCGTTTTCATGTTTTGCGCGCCCTGACTCGGTTTCGGCGGTGCCGAGGGCGTCGGGTCCTGTTTTCATGTTTTGCGCTCCCGGACTCGTTTTCGGCGGTACCGAGGGCGTCGGGTCCCGTTTTCATGTTTTGCGTGCCCGGACTCGATTTCGGCGGTACCGAGTGCGTTGGGTACCGTTTTCATGTTTTGCGTGCCCGGACTCGATTTCGGCGATACCAAGTGCGTCGGGTCTCGTTTTCTTAATTTGGGCGCTCGAACTCGTTTTCGGCGGAACTGAGGGCGTCGGGTTCCGTTTTCACGTTTTGCGCTCCCGGTCTCGTTTCCGGCGGTACCGAGGGCGTCGGGACACGTTTTCATGTTTTGAGCGCCCGGACCTTGTTTCGGCGGTACCGCGGGCGTCGGGTCCCGTTTTCATGTTTTGCGCGCCCGGACTCGGTTTCGGCGGTACCGAGGGCGTCGGGTCCCGTTTTCTTGTTTTGGGCTCCCTCACTCGGTTTCGGCGGTACCGAGGGCGTCGGGTCCCGTTTTCATGTTTTGCGCTCCCTGACACGTTTTCGGCGGTACCGAGGGCGTCGGGTCCCGTTTTCATGTTTTGCGTGCCCGGACTCGATTTCGGCGGACCGTGTGCGTCGGGTCCCGTTTTCATGTTTTGCGTGCCCGGACTCGATTTCGGCGGTACCGAGTGCGTCGGGTCTCTTTTTCTTAATTTGGGCGCTCGAACTCGTTTTCGGCGGTACCGAGGGCGTCATGTCCCGTTTTCATGTTTTGCGTGCCCGAACTCGATTTCGGCAGTACCGAGTGCGTCGGGTCTCGTTTTCTTAATTTGGGCGCTCGAAACCGTTTTCGGCGGAACCGAGGGCGTCGGGTCCCGTTTTCACGTTTTGCGCACCCGGACTCGGTTTCGGCGGTACCGAGGGCGTCGGGACCCGTTTTCATGTTTTGCGTGCCCGGTCCCGGTTTCGGCGGTACCAAGGGAGTCGTGTCCCGTTTTCATGTTTTGCGCTCCCGGACTCGGTTTCGGCGGTACCGAGGGTGTCGGGTCCCGTTTTCATATTTTGCGCTCCCGGACTCGTTTTCGGCGTTACCGAGGGCGTCGGGTCCCGTTTTCATGTTTTGCGCTCCCGGACTCGTTTTGGGCGTTACCGAGGGCGTCGGGTCCCGTTTTCATGTTTTGCGGGCCCTGACTCGGTTTCGGCGGTACCGAGGGCGTCGGGACCCGTTTTCATGTTTTGCGCTCCCGGCCTCGTTTTCGGCGGTACCGAGGGCGTCGGGTCCCGTTTTCATGTTTTGCGTGGCCGGACTCGATTTCGGCGATACCGAGTGCGTCGGGTCTCGTTTTCATGTTTTGAGCGCCCGGACCTTGTTTCGGCGGTACCGCGGGCGTCGGGTCCCGTTTTCATGTTTTGCGCGCCCGGACTCGGTTTCGGCGGTACCGAGGGCGTCGGGTCCCGTTTTCTTGTTTTGTGCTCCCTCACTCGGTTTCGGCGGTACCGAGGGCGTCGGGTCCCGTTTTCACGTTTTGCGCGCCCGGACTCGGTTTCGGCGGTACCGAGGGCGTCGGGTCCCGTTTTCATGTTTTGCGCGCCCTGACTCGGTTTCGGCGGTACCGAGGGCGTCGGGTCCCGTTTTCATGTTTTGCGCTCCCGGACTCGTTTTCGGCGGTACCGAGGGCGTCGGGTCCCGTTTTCATGTTTTGCGTGCCCGGACTCGATTTCGGCGGTACCGAGTGCGTTGGGTCCCGTTTTCATGTTTTGCGTGGCCGGACTCGATTTCGGCGATACTGAGTGCGTCGGGTCTCGTTTTCTTAATTTGGGCGCTCGAACTCGTTTTCGGCGGAATCGAGGGCGTCGGGTCCCGTTTTCACGTTTTGCGCTCCCGGTCTCGTTTCCGGCGGTTCCGAGGGCGTCGGGACACGTTTTCATGTTTTGAGCGCCCGGACCTTATTTCGGCGGTACCGCGGGCGTCGGGTCCCGTTTTCATGTTTTGCACGCCCGGACTCGGTTTCGGCGGTACCGAGGGCGTCGGGTCCCGTTTTCTTGTTTTGTGCTCCCTCACTCGGTTTCGGCGGTACCGAGGGCGTCGGGTCCCGTTTTCACGTTTTGCGCGCCCGGACTCGGTTTCGGCGGTACCGAGGGCGTCGGGTCCCGTTTTCATGTTTTGCGCTCCCGGACTCGTTTTCGACGGTACCGAGGGCGTCGGGTCCCGTTTTCATATTTTGCGCTCCCTGACTCGGTTTCGGCGGTACCGAGGGCGTCGGGTCCCGTTTTCATGTTTTGCGTGCCCGGACTCGATTTCGGCGGTACCGAGTGCGTTGGGTCCCGTTTTCATGTTTTGCGTGCCCGGACTCAATTTCGGCGATACCGAGTGCGTCGGGTCTCGTTTTCTTAATTTGGGCGCGCGAACTCGTTTTCGGCGGAACTGAGGGCGTCGGATCCCGTTTTCACGTTTTGCGCTCCCGGTCTCGTTTCCGGCGGTACCGAGGGCGTCGGGACACATTTTTCATGTTTTGAGCGCCCGGACCTTGTTTCGGCGGTACCGCGGGCGTCGGGTCCCGTATTCATGTTTTGCGCGCCCGGACTCGGTTTCGGCGGTACCGAGGGCGTCGGGTCCCGTTTTCTTGTTTTGTGCTCCCGGACTCGGTTTCGGCGGTACCGAGGGCGTCGGGTCCCGTTTTCACGTTTTGCGCGCCCGGACTCGGTTTCGGCGGTACCGAGGGCGTCGGGACCCGTTTTTATGTTTTGCACGCCCGGACCTTGTTTCGACGGTACCGAGGGCGTCGGGTCCCGTTTTCATGTTTTGCGCTCCCCGACTCATTTTCGACGGTACCGATGGCGTCGAGACCTGTTTTCATGTTTTGCGCTCTCAGACTCGTTTTCGGCGGCGCTGAGGGCGTCGAGACCCGTTTTCATGTTTTGCGCGCCCAGACTCGGTTTCGGCTGTACCGAGGGCGTCGGGACCCATTTTCATGTTTTGCGCGCCCGGTCCCGGTTTCAGCGGTACCGAGGGAGTCGTGTCCCGTTTTCATGTTTTGCGCTCCCGGACTCGGTTTCGGCGGTACCGAGGGCGTCGGGTCCCGTTTTCATATTTTGCGCTCCCGGACTCGTTTTCGTCGTTACCGAGGGCGTC
>CAXKVV010002160.1:0-18916 GCA_964058805.1 Schoenoplectus triqueter
AACAGCTGTTTAAACGAGTTGTTTGAGTTTTTCAAAATTTCTGGGCCTGTTACTACATATAATTTCGTGAAAATTTATATAATTACTCCTAGTTACGTCTATTATAAAATTATCCAATTTAATGTTTTGATATGATTATTATATGACGCTAATTTAGCATAAAATATAAGTAAGATGCATTAAAAACTGCTCTTTATACAAGTTGTTTAGGATTTTCAACATTTTTGGCTCATAACTACACATAATTTTGTGAACATTAATATAATTACTTCTAATTATCTCTATTAGAAGACTATCCAATTAAGACTTTGATATGAACATGCTATGACACTAAATTTGCACATAATATATGTAAGATGTATTAAAAACAGATGTTTAAACAAGTTGTTTGAGTTTTTCAAAAAGTTTGGCCCCATAACAACATATAATTTCTTAAAAATTAATATAATTACTTCTAATTATGTCTATTATAAAATTTTCCAATTAAAACTTTGATATGAATATTATATGATGCAATTTTTCGTAAAACATCAGTAAGATGCATTTAAAAACTGCTGTTTATACAAGTCGTTTAAGATTTTTAATACTTTTTGCCTCATAACTACACATAATTTTTTGAAAATTAATATAATTACTCATAACTATGCCTATTAGAAGATTATCCAATTAAGACTTCAATATCAACATCCTACAACACTAATTTTGCGCAAACCTTCAACAAGATGCACTAAAAACAGCTGTTTAAGCAAGTTGTTTGACTTTTTCGAAATTTTTGGCCACATAACTATGTATAATTTCGTCAAAATTATTATAATCACTCACAATTATTCCTTTTATGAAATTTTCCAATAAAAATATTGATATGAATATTCTACGACACTAATTTTGCACAAAACACAAGCATGATGCTTTGAGAAGAGCTGTTTAAACAAGTTGCTTTAGTTTTCAAAAACTTTTACTGCAAAACTATAGATAATTTCGCAAAAATTAATATAATTACTTTCAATTACGCCTATTATATGATTGTTTATTTAACACTCTGATATGAATATTCTACGATACTATTTTTTCCCAAAACATAAGCAAGATGCATTAGAAACTCTTGTTTAAGACAGTTGTTTGAGTTTTTTAACATTTTTGTCTTCATGACAACACATAATTTCGTGACAATTAACACTACTACTCCTAATTATGCTTATTAGAAGATTATCCAATTAATACTTCGATATGAACATTATACGACACTAATTTTGCGCAAAACATAAGGAAGATGCATTAAAAACAGCTGTTTAAACAATTTGTTTGGGTTTTTCAAATATTTTGGCCGCCTAACTTTCTATAATTTCGTGCAAATTAATATAATTACTCCTAATTTTGCTTGTTATAAATTTTCTAATTAAAAAATTAACATGAATATTCTACGACACTATTTTTGAACAAAATATATGTAAGATGCATTAAAGACTGTTGTTTAAAAAAGATATTTGACTTTTTCAAAATTTTGAAATATAATGTAGAATTTTAACTTTTAAATGGTTATTTTATCGATTACTAATAAATTATATACGCATAATTTCAAAAAAATTAATATATTTTCTTCTAATTACGCCCGTTATAAAATTATCTAATTAGAACATCGATATGAATATTATATGATGCTTATTCTGCACAAAACGTAAGTAAGATGCATTAAAAACTGCTATTTATCCAGGTTGCTTAAGATTTTCAATATTTTTTTGCCTCATAACTGCACATAGTTTCATGAAATTTGGTATAATTACTCCTAATTAAGCCTATTAGCATATTTATCCAATTAACACTACGATATGAACATTCTACGACACAAATATTTGCACAAAATATAAGTATGATGCATTAAAAACAGTTGTTTATACAAGTTGTTTGAGCTTTCAAAATTATTGGCCCTGTAACTACATATAATTTTGTGAAAATTAATCTAATTACTCCTAATTACGCCTATAATAAAATTACCCAGTTATAAAATCGATATGATTATTATATGACGCTTATTTTACACAAAACATAAGTATAATCCGTTAAAAACTGCTGTTTATACAAGTTGTTTAAGATTTTCAACATTTTTTTTGCCTCATAACTGCACATAATTTCGTAAAATTTGATATAATCACTGCTAATTAAGCCTATTAGAAGATTATATAATTAAAACTTTGATATGAACATTCTACGACACTAATTTTGCACAAAACATTAGTTTGATGCATTAAAAACAGCTGTTTAAACAAGTTGTTTGAGTGTTTCAAAATTTCTGGGCCTGTAACTACATATAATTTCGTGAAAATTAATATAATTAATCCTAATTACGTATGTTATAAAATTATCCAATTAAAATTTTGATATGATTATGATATGACGCTAATTTTGTATAAAACATAAGTAAGAGGCATTAAAAACTGCTATTTATCCAAGTTGTTTAAGATTTTTAACATTTTTTTGCCTCATAACTGCACATAATTTCTTAAAATTTGATTTAATTACTCCTAATTAAGCCTATTAGAGGATTATCCATTTAACACTTCGATATGAACATTCTACGACACAAATTTTGCACAAAAAATAAGTACGATGCATTAAAAATAGCTGTTTAAACAAGTTGTTTGGGTTTTTCAAAATTATTGCCCCGTAACTATATATAATTTCGTGAAAATTAATATAATTACTTCTAATTACGCCTATTATAAAATTATCCAGCTATACATTGATGTAATTATTATATGACACTAATTTTGCATAAAACATAAGGAAGTTCCGTTAAAATCTGCTGTTTATACTAGTTGTTTAAGATTTTCAATATTTTTCTTGCCTCATAACTGGACATAATTTCGTGAAGTTTGATATAATTACTCATAATTAAGCCTATTAGAAGATTATCTAATTAACACTTTGATATGAACATTCCACGTTACTAATTTTCACAAAACATTAGTTTGATGCATTAAAAACAGCTGTTTAAACGAGTTGTTTGAGTTTTTCAAAATTTCTGGGCCTGTTACTACATATAATTTCGTGAAAATTTATATAATTACTCCTAGTTACGTCTATTATAAAATTATCCAATTTAATGTTTTGATATGATTATTATATGACGCTAATTTAGCATAAAATATAAGTAAGATGCATTAAAAACTGCTCTTTATACAAGTTGTTTAGGATTTTCAACATTTTTGGCTCATAACTACACATAATTTTGTGAACATTAATATAATTACTTCTAATTATCTCTATTAGAAGACTATCCAATTAAGACTTTGATATGAACATGCTATGACACTAAATTTGCACATAATATATGTAAGATGTATTAAAAACAGATGTTTAAACAAGTTGTTTGAGTTTTTCAAAAAGTTTGGCCCCATAACAACATATAATTTCTTAAAAATTAATATAATTACTTCTAATTATGTCTATTATAAAATTTTCCAATTAAAACTTTGATATGAATATTATATGATGCAATTTTTCGTAAAACATCAGTAAGATGCATTTAAAAACTGCTGTTTATACAAGTCGTTTAAGATTTTTAATACTTTTTGCCTCATAACTACACATAATTTTTTGAAAATTAATATAATTACTCATAACTATGCCTATTAGAAGATTATCCAATTAAGACTTCAATATCAACATCCTACAACACTAATTTTGCGCAAACCTTCAACAAGATGCACTAAAAACAGCTGTTTAAGCAAGTTGTTTGACTTTTTCGAAATTTTTGGCCACATAACTATGTATAATTTCGTCAAAATTATTATAATCACTCACAATTATTCCTTTTATGAAATTTTCCAATAAAAATATTGATATGAATATTCTACGACACTAATTTTGCACAAAACACAAGCATGATGCTTTGAGAAGAGCTGTTTAAACAAGTTGCTTTAGTTTTCAAAAACTTTTACTGCAAAACTATAGATAATTTCGCAAAAATTAATATAATTACTTTCAATTACGCCTATTATATGATTGTTTATTTAACACTCTGATATGAATATTCTACGATACTATTTTTTCCCAAAACATAAGCAAGATGCATTAGAAACTCTTGTTTAAGACAGTTGTTTGAGTTTTTTAACATTTTTGTCTTCATGACAACACATAATTTCGTGACAATTAACACTACTACTCCTAATTATGCTTATTAGAAGATTATCCAATTAATACTTCGATATGAACATTATACGACACTAATTTTGCGCAAAACATAAGGAAGATGCATTAAAAACAGCTGTTTAAACAATTTGTTTGGGTTTTTCAAATATTTTGGCCGCCTAACTTTCTATAATTTCGTGCAAATTAATATAATTACTCCTAATTTTGCTTGTTATAAATTTTCTAATTAAAAAATTAACATGAATATTCTACGACACTATTTTTGAACAAAATATATGTAAGATGCATTAAAGACTGTTGTTTAAAAAAGATATTTGACTTTTTCAAAATTTTGAAATATAATGTAGAATTTTAACTTTTAAATGGTTATTTTATCGATTACTAATAAATTATATACGCATAATTTCAAAAAAATTAATATATTTTCTTCTAATTACGCCCGTTATAAAATTATCTAATTAGAACATCGATATGAATATTATATGATGCTTATTCTGCACAAAACGTAAGTAAGATGCATTAAAAACTGCTATTTATCCAGGTTGCTTAAGATTTTCAATATTTTTTTGCCTCATAACTGCACATAGTTTCATGAAATTTGGTATAATTACTCCTAATTAAGCCTATTAGCATATTTATCCAATTAACACTACGATATGAACATTCTACGACACAAATATTTGCACAAAATATAAGTATGATGCATTAAAAACAGTTGTTTATACAAGTTGTTTGAGCTTTCAAAATTATTGGCCCTGTAACTACATATAATTTTGTGAAAATTAATCTAATTACTCCTAATTACGCCTATAATAAAATTACCCAGTTATAAAATCGATATGATTATTATATGACGCTTATTTTACACAAAACATAAGTATAATCCGTTAAAAACTGCTGTTTATACAAGTTGTTTAAGATTTTCAACATTTTTTTTGCCTCATAACTGCACATAATTTCGTAAAATTTGATATAATCACTGCTAATTAAGCCTATTAGAAGATTATATAATTAAAACTTTGATATGAACATTCTACGACACTAATTTTGCACAAAACATTAGTTTGATGCATTAAAAACAGCTGTTTAAACAAGTTGTTTGAGTGTTTCAAAATTTCTGGGCCTGTAACTACATATAATTTCGTGAAAATTAATATAATTAATCCTAATTACGTATGTTATAAAATTATCCAATTAAAATTTTGATATGATTATGATATGACGCTAATTTTGTATAAAACATAAGTAAGAGGCATTAAAAACTGCTATTTATCCAAGTTGTTTAAGATTTTTAACATTTTTTTGCCTCATAACTGCACATAATTTCTTAAAATTTGATTTAATTACTCCTAATTAAGCCTATTAGAGGATTATCCATTTAACACTTCGATATGAACATTCTACGACACAAATTTTGCACAAAAAATAAGTACGATGCATTAAAAATAGCTGTTTAAACAAGTTGTTTGGGTTTTTCAAAATTATTGCCCCGTAACTATATATAATTTCGTGAAAATTAATATAATTACTTCTAATTACGCCTATTATAAAATTATCCAGCTATACATTGATGTAATTATTATATGACACTAATTTTGCATAAAACATAAGGAAGTTCCGTTAAAATCTGCTGTTTATACTAGTTGTTTAAGATTTTCAATATTTTTCTTGCCTCATAACTGGACATAATTTCGTGAAGTTTGATATAATTACTCATAATTAAGCCTATTAGAAGATTATCTAATTAACACTTTGATATGAACATTCCACGTTACTAATTTTCACAAAACATTAGTTTGATGCATTAAAAACAGCTGTTTAAACGAGTTGTTTGAGTTTTTCAAAATTTCTGGGCCTGTTACTACATATAATTTCGTGAAAATTTATATAATTACTCCTAGTTACGTCTATTATAAAATTATCCAATTTAATGTTTTGATATGATTATTATATGACGCTAATTTAGCATAAAATATAAGTAAGATGCATTAAAAACTGCTCTTTATACAAGTTGTTTAGGATTTTCAACATTTTTGGCTCATAACTACACATAATTTTGTGAACATTAATATAATTACTTCTAATTATCTCTATTAGAAGACTATCCAATTAAGACTTTGATATGAACATGCTATGACACTAAATTTGCACATAATATATGTAAGATGTATTAAAAACAGATGTTTAAACAAGTTGTTTGAGTTTTTCAAAAAGTTTGGCCCCATAACAACATATAATTTCTTAAAAATTAATATAATTACTTCTAATTATGTCTATTATAAAATTTTCCAATTAAAACTTTGATATGAATATTATATGATGCAATTTTTCGTAAAACATCAGTAAGATGCATTTAAAAACTGCTGTTTATACAAGTCGTTTAAGATTTTTAATACTTTTTGCCTCATAACTACACATAATTTTTTGAAAATTAATATAATTACTCATAACTATGCCTATTAGAAGATTATCCAATTAAGACTTCAATATCAACATCCTACAACACTAATTTTGCGCAAACCTTCAACAAGATGCACTAAAAACAGCTGTTTAAGCAAGTTGTTTGACTTTTTCGAAATTTTTGGCCACATAACTATGTATAATTTCGTCAAAATTATTATAATCACTCACAATTATTCCTTTTATGAAATTTTCCAATAAAAATATTGATATGAATATTCTACGACACTAATTTTGCACAAAACACAAGCATGATGCTTTGAGAAGAGCTGTTTAAACAAGTTGCTTTAGTTTTCAAAAACTTTTACTGCAAAACTATAGATAATTTCGCAAAAATTAATATAATTACTTTCAATTACGCCTATTATATGATTGTTTATTTAACACTCTGATATGAATATTCTACGATACTATTTTTTCCCAAAACATAAGCAAGATGCATTAGAAACTCTTGTTTAAGACAGTTGTTTGAGTTTTTTAACATTTTTGTCTTCATGACAACACATAATTTCGTGACAATTAACACTACTACTCCTAATTATGCTTATTAGAAGATTATCCAATTAATACTTCGATATGAACATTATACGACACTAATTTTGCGCAAAACATAAGGAAGATGCATTAAAAACAGCTGTTTAAACAATTTGTTTGGGTTTTTCAAATATTTTGGCCGCCTAACTTTCTATAATTTCGTGCAAATTAATATAATTACTCCTAATTTTGCTTGTTATAAATTTTCTAATTAAAAAATTAACATGAATATTCTACGACACTATTTTTGAACAAAATATATGTAAGATGCATTAAAGACTGTTGTTTAAAAAAGATATTTGACTTTTTCAAAATTTTGAAATATAATGTAGAATTTTAACTTTTAAATGGTTATTTTATCGATTACTAATAAATTATATACGCATAATTTCAAAAAAATTAATATATTTTCTTCTAATTACGCCCGTTATAAAATTATCTAATTAGAACATCGATATGAATATTATATGATGCTTATTCTGCACAAAACGTAAGTAAGATGCATTAAAAACTGCTATTTATCCAGGTTGCTTAAGATTTTCAATATTTTTTTGCCTCATAACTGCACATAGTTTCATGAAATTTGGTATAATTACTCCTAATTAAGCCTATTAGCATATTTATCCAATTAACACTACGATATGAACATTCTACGACACAAATATTTGCACAAAATATAAGTATGATGCATTAAAAACAGTTGTTTATACAAGTTGTTTGAGCTTTCAAAATTATTGGCCCTGTAACTACATATAATTTTGTGAAAATTAATCTAATTACTCCTAATTACGCCTATAATAAAATTACCCAGTTATAAAATCGATATGATTATTATATGACGCTTATTTTACACAAAACATAAGTATAATCCGTTAAAAACTGCTGTTTATACAAGTTGTTTAAGATTTTCAACATTTTTTTTGCCTCATAACTGCACATAATTTCGTAAAATTTGATATAATCACTGCTAATTAAGCCTATTAGAAGATTATATAATTAAAACTTTGATATGAACATTCTACGACACTAATTTTGCACAAAACATTAGTTTGATGCATTAAAAACAGCTGTTTAAACAAGTTGTTTGAGTGTTTCAAAATTTCTGGGCCTGTAACTACATATAATTTCGTGAAAATTAATATAATTAATCCTAATTACGTATGTTATAAAATTATCCAATTAAAATTTTGATATGATTATGATATGACGCTAATTTTGTATAAAACATAAGTAAGAGGCATTAAAAACTGCTATTTATCCAAGTTGTTTAAGATTTTTAACATTTTTTTGCCTCATAACTGCACATAATTTCTTAAAATTTGATTTAATTACTCCTAATTAAGCCTATTAGAGGATTATCCATTTAACACTTCGATATGAACATTCTACGACACAAATTTTGCACAAAAAATAAGTACGATGCATTAAAAATAGCTGTTTAAACAAGTTGTTTGGGTTTTTCAAAATTATTGCCCCGTAACTATATATAATTTCGTGAAAATTAATATAATTACTTCTAATTACGCCTATTATAAAATTATCCAGCTATACATTGATGTAATTATTATATGACACTAATTTTGCATAAAACATAAGGAAGTTCCGTTAAAATCTGCTGTTTATACTAGTTGTTTAAGATTTTCAATATTTTTCTTGCCTCATAACTGGACATAATTTCGTGAAGTTTGATATAATTACTCATAATTAAGCCTATTAGAAGATTATCTAATTAACACTTTGATATGAACATTCCACGTTACTAATTTTCACAAAACATTAGTTTGATGCATTAAAAACAGCTGTTTAAACGAGTTGTTTGAGTTTTTCAAAATTTCTGGGCCTGTTACTACATATAATTTCGTGAAAATTTATATAATTACTCCTAGTTACGTCTATTATAAAATTATCCAATTTAATGTTTTGATATGATTATTATATGACGCTAATTTAGCATAAAATATAAGTAAGATGCATTAAAAACTGCTCTTTATACAAGTTGTTTAGGATTTTCAACATTTTTGGCTCATAACTACACATAATTTTGTGAACATTAATATAATTACTTCTAATTATCTCTATTAGAAGACTATCCAATTAAGACTTTGATATGAACATGCTATGACACTAAATTTGCACATAATATATGTAAGATGTATTAAAAACAGATGTTTAAACAAGTTGTTTGAGTTTTTCAAAAAGTTTGGCCCCATAACAACATATAATTTCTTAAAAATTAATATAATTACTTCTAATTATGTCTATTATAAAATTTTCCAATTAAAACTTTGATATGAATATTATATGATGCAATTTTTCGTAAAACATCAGTAAGATGCATTTAAAAACTGCTGTTTATACAAGTCGTTTAAGATTTTTAATACTTTTTGCCTCATAACTACACATAATTTTTTGAAAATTAATATAATTACTCATAACTATGCCTATTAGAAGATTATCCAATTAAGACTTCAATATCAACATCCTACAACACTAATTTTGCGCAAACCTTCAACAAGATGCACTAAAAACAGCTGTTTAAGCAAGTTGTTTGACTTTTTCGAAATTTTTGGCCACATAACTATGTATAATTTCGTCAAAATTATTATAATCACTCACAATTATTCCTTTTATGAAATTTTCCAATAAAAATATTGATATGAATATTCTACGACACTAATTTTGCACAAAACACAAGCATGATGCTTTGAGAAGAGCTGTTTAAACAAGTTGCTTTAGTTTTCAAAAACTTTTACTGCAAAACTATAGATAATTTCGCAAAAATTAATATAATTACTTTCAATTACGCCTATTATATGATTGTTTATTTAACACTCTGATATGAATATTCTACGATACTATTTTTTCCCAAAACATAAGCAAGATGCATTAGAAACTCTTGTTTAAGACAGTTGTTTGAGTTTTTTAACATTTTTGTCTTCATGACAACACATAATTTCGTGACAATTAACACTACTACTCCTAATTATGCTTATTAGAAGATTATCCAATTAATACTTCGATATGAACATTATACGACACTAATTTTGCGCAAAACATAAGGAAGATGCATTAAAAACAGCTGTTTAAACAATTTGTTTGGGTTTTTCAAATATTTTGGCCGCCTAACTTTCTATAATTTCGTGCAAATTAATATAATTACTCCTAATTTTGCTTGTTATAAATTTTCTAATTAAAAAATTAACATGAATATTCTACGACACTATTTTTGAACAAAATATATGTAAGATGCATTAAAGACTGTTGTTTAAAAAAGATATTTGACTTTTTCAAAATTTTGAAATATAATGTAGAATTTTAACTTTTAAATGGTTATTTTATCGATTACTAATAAATTATATACGCATAATTTCAAAAAAATTAATATATTTTCTTCTAATTACGCCCGTTATAAAATTATCTAATTAGAACATCGATATGAATATTATATGATGCTTATTCTGCACAAAACGTAAGTAAGATGCATTAAAAACTGCTATTTATCCAGGTTGCTTAAGATTTTCAATATTTTTTTGCCTCATAACTGCACATAGTTTCATGAAATTTGGTATAATTACTCCTAATTAAGCCTATTAGCATATTTATCCAATTAACACTACGATATGAACATTCTACGACACAAATATTTGCACAAAATATAAGTATGATGCATTAAAAACAGTTGTTTATACAAGTTGTTTGAGCTTTCAAAATTATTGGCCCTGTAACTACATATAATTTTGTGAAAATTAATCTAATTACTCCTAATTACGCCTATAATAAAATTACCCAGTTATAAAATCGATATGATTATTATATGACGCTTATTTTACACAAAACATAAGTATAATCCGTTAAAAACTGCTGTTTATACAAGTTGTTTAAGATTTTCAACATTTTTTTTGCCTCATAACTGCACATAATTTCGTAAAATTTGATATAATCACTGCTAATTAAGCCTATTAGAAGATTATATAATTAAAACTTTGATATGAACATTCTACGACACTAATTTTGCACAAAACATTAGTTTGATGCATTAAAAACAGCTGTTTAAACAAGTTGTTTGAGTGTTTCAAAATTTCTGGGCCTGTAACTACATATAATTTCGTGAAAATTAATATAATTAATCCTAATTACGTATGTTATAAAATTATCCAATTAAAATTTTGATATGATTATGATATGACGCTAATTTTGTATAAAACATAAGTAAGAGGCATTAAAAACTGCTATTTATCCAAGTTGTTTAAGATTTTTAACATTTTTTTGCCTCATAACTGCACATAATTTCTTAAAATTTGATTTAATTACTCCTAATTAAGCCTATTAGAGGATTATCCATTTAACACTTCGATATGAACATTCTACGACACAAATTTTGCACAAAAAATAAGTACGATGCATTAAAAATAGCTGTTTAAACAAGTTGTTTGGGTTTTTCAAAATTATTGCCCCGTAACTATATATAATTTCGTGAAAATTAATATAATTACTTCTAATTACGCCTATTATAAAATTATCCAGCTATACATTGATGTAATTATTATATGACACTAATTTTGCATAAAACATAAGGAAGTTCCGTTAAAATCTGCTGTTTATACTAGTTGTTTAAGATTTTCAATATTTTTCTTGCCTCATAACTGGACATAATTTCGTGAAGTTTGATATAATTACTCATAATTAAGCCTATTAGAAGATTATCTAATTAACACTTTGATATGAACATTCCACGTTACTAATTTTCACAAAACATTAGTTTGATGCATTAAAAACAGCTGTTTAAACGAGTTGTTTGAGTTTTTCAAAATTTCTGGGCCTGTTACTACATATAATTTCGTGAAAATTTATATAATTACTCCTAGTTACGTCTATTATAAAATTATCCAATTTAATGTTTTGATATGATTATTATATGACGCTAATTTAGCATAAAATATAAGTAAGATGCATTAAAAACTGCTCTTTATACAAGTTGTTTAGGATTTTCAACATTTTTGGCTCATAACTACACATAATTTTGTGAACATTAATATAATTACTTCTAATTATCTCTATTAGAAGACTATCCAATTAAGACTTTGATATGAACATGCTATGACACTAAATTTGCACATAATATATGTAAGATGTATTAAAAACAGATGTTTAAACAAGTTGTTTGAGTTTTTCAAAAAGTTTGGCCCCATAACAACATATAATTTCTTAAAAATTAATATAATTACTTCTAATTATGTCTATTATAAAATTTTCCAATTAAAACTTTGATATGAATATTATATGATGCAATTTTTCGTAAAACATCAGTAAGATGCATTTAAAAACTGCTGTTTATACAAGTCGTTTAAGATTTTTAATACTTTTTGCCTCATAACTACACATAATTTTTTGAAAATTAATATAATTACTCATAACTATGCCTATTAGAAGATTATCCAATTAAGACTTCAATATCAACATCCTACAACACTAATTTTGCGCAAACCTTCAACAAGATGCACTAAAAACAGCTGTTTAAGCAAGTTGTTTGACTTTTTCGAAATTTTTGGCCACATAACTATGTATAATTTCGTCAAAATTATTATAATCACTCACAATTATTCCTTTTATGAAATTTTCCAATAAAAATATTGATATGAATATTCTACGACACTAATTTTGCACAAAACACAAGCATGATGCTTTGAGAAGAGCTGTTTAAACAAGTTGCTTTAGTTTTCAAAAACTTTTACTGCAAAACTATAGATAATTTCGCAAAAATTAATATAATTACTTTCAATTACGCCTATTATATGATTGTTTATTTAACACTCTGATATGAATATTCTACGATACTATTTTTTCCCAAAACATAAGCAAGATGCATTAGAAACTCTTGTTTAAGACAGTTGTTTGAGTTTTTTAACATTTTTGTCTTCATGACAACACATAATTTCGTGACAATTAACACTACTACTCCTAATTATGCTTATTAGAAGATTATCCAATTAATACTTCGATATGAACATTATACGACACTAATTTTGCGCAAAACATAAGGAAGATGCATTAAAAACAGCTGTTTAAACAATTTGTTTGGGTTTTTCAAATATTTTGGCCGCCTAACTTTCTATAATTTCGTGCAAATTAATATAATTACTCCTAATTTTGCTTGTTATAAATTTTCTAATTAAAAAATTAACATGAATATTCTACGACACTATTTTTGAACAAAATATATGTAAGATGCATTAAAGACTGTTGTTTAAAAAAGATATTTGACTTTTTCAAAATTTTGAAATATAATGTAGAATTTTAACTTTTAAATGGTTATTTTATCGATTACTAATAAATTATATACGCATAATTTCAAAAAAATTAATATATTTTCTTCTAATTACGCCCGTTATAAAATTATCTAATTAGAACATCGATATGAATATTATATGATGCTTATTCTGCACAAAACGTAAGTAAGATGCATTAAAAACTGCTATTTATCCAGGTTGCTTAAGATTTTCAATATTTTTTTGCCTCATAACTGCACATAGTTTCATGAAATTTGGTATAATTACTCCTAATTAAGCCTATTAGCATATTTATCCAATTAACACTACGATATGAACATTCTACGACACAAATATTTGCACAAAATATAAGTATGATGCATTAAAAACAGTTGTTTATACAAGTTGTTTGAGCTTTCAAAATTATTGGCCCTGTAACTACATATAATTTTGTGAAAATTAATCTAATTACTCCTAATTACGCCTATAATAAAATTACCCAGTTATAAAATCGATATGATTATTATATGACGCTTATTTTACACAAAACATAAGTATAATCCGTTAAAAACTGCTGTTTATACAAGTTGTTTAAGATTTTCAACATTTTTTTTGCCTCATAACTGCACATAATTTCGTAAAATTTGATATAATCACTGCTAATTAAGCCTATTAGAAGATTATATAATTAAAACTTTGATATGAACATTCTACGACACTAATTTTGCACAAAACATTAGTTTGATGCATTAAAAACAGCTGTTTAAACAAGTTGTTTGAGTGTTTCAAAATTTCTGGGCCTGTAACTACATATAATTTCGTGAAAATTAATATAATTAATCCTAATTACGTATGTTATAAAATTATCCAATTAAAATTTTGATATGATTATGATATGACGCTAATTTTGTATAAAACATAAGTAAGAGGCATTAAAAACTGCTATTTATCCAAGTTGTTTAAGATTTTTAACATTTTTTTGCCTCATAACTGCACATAATTTCTTAAAATTTGATTTAATTACTCCTAATTAAGCCTATTAGAGGATTATCCATTTAACACTTCGATATGAACATTCTACGACACAAATTTTGCACAAAAAATAAGTACGATGCATTAAAAATAGCTGTTTAAACAAGTTGTTTGGGTTTTTCAAAATTATTGCCCCGTAACTATATATAATTTCGTGAAAATTAATATAATTACTTCTAATTACGCCTATTATAAAATTATCCAGCTATACATTGATGTAATTATTATATGACACTAATTTTGCATAAAACATAAGGAAGTTCCGTTAAAATCTGCTGTTTATACTAGTTGTTTAAGATTTTCAATATTTTTCTTGCCTCATAACTGGACATAATTTCGTGAAGTTTGATATAATTACTCATAATTAAGCCTATTAGAAGATTATCTAATTAACACTTTGATATGAACATTCCACGTTACTAATTTTCACAAAACATTAGTTTGATGCATTAAAAACAGCTGTTTAAACGAGTTGTTTGAGTTTTTCAAAATTTCTGGGCCTGTTACTACATATAATTTCGTGAAAATTTATATAATTACTCCTAGTTACGTCTATTATAAAATTATCCAATTTAATGTTTTGATATGATTATTATATGACGCTAATTTAGCATAAAATATAAGTAAGATGCATTAAAAACTGCTCTTTATACAAGTTGTTTAGGATTTTCAACATTTTTGGCTCATAACTACACATAATTTTGTGAACATTAATATAATTACTTCTAATTATCTCTATTAGAAGACTATCCAATTAAGACTTTGATATGAACATGCTATGACACTAAATTTGCACATAATATATGTAAGATGTATTAAAAACAGATGTTTAAACAAGTTGTTTGAGTTTTTCAAAAAGTTTGGCCCCATAACAACATATAATTTCTTAAAAATTAATATAATTACTTCTAATTATGTCTATTATAAAATTTTCCAATTAAAACTTTGATATGAATATTATATGATGCAATTTTTCGTAAAACATCAGTAAGATGCATTTAAAAACTGCTGTTTATACAAGTCGTTTAAGATTTTTAATACTTTTTGCCTCATAACTACACATAATTTTTTGAAAATTAATATAATTACTCATAACTATGCCTATTAGAAGATTATCCAATTAAGACTTCAATATCAACATCCTACAACACTAATTTTGCGCAAACCTTCAACAAGATGCACTAAAAACAGCTGTTTAAGCAAGTTGTTTGACTTTTTCGAAATTTTTGGCCACATAACTATGTATAATTTCGTCAAAATTATTATAATCACTCACAATTATTCCTTTTATGAAATTTTCCAATAAAAATATTGATATGAATATTCTACGACACTAATTTTGCACAAAACACAAGCATGATGCTTTGAGAAGAGCTGTTTAAACAAGTTGCTTTAGTTTTCAAAAACTTTTACTGCAAAACTATAGATAATTTCGCAAAAATTAATATAATTACTTTCAATTACGCCTATTATATGATTGTTTATTTAACACTCTGATATGAATATTCTACGATACTATTTTTTCCCAAAACATAAGCAAGATGCATTAGAAACTCTTGTTTAAGACAGTTGTTTGAGTTTTTTAACATTTTTGTCTTCATGACAACACATAATTTCGTGACAATTAACACTACTACTCCTAATTATGCTTATTAGAAGATTATCCAATTAATACTTCGATATGAACATTATACGACACTAATTTTGCGCAAAACATAAGGAAGATGCATTAAAAACAGCTGTTTAAACAATTTGTTTGGGTTTTTCAAATATTTTGGCCGCCTAACTTTCTATAATTTCGTGCAAATTAATATAATTACTCCTAATTTTGCTTGTTATAAATTTTCTAATTAAAAAATTAACATGAATATTCTACGACACTATTTTTGAACAAAATATATGTAAGATGCATTAAAGACTGTTGTTTAAAAAAGATATTTGACTTTTTCAAAATTTTGAAATATAATGTAGAATTTTAACTTTTAAATGGTTATTTTATCGATTACTAATAAATTATATACGCATAATTTCAAAAAAAATAATATATTTTCTTCTAATTACGCCCGTTATAAAATTATCTAATTAGAACATCGATATGAATATTATATGATGCTTATTCTGCACAAAACGTAAGTAAGATGCATTAAAAACTGCTATTTATCCAGGTTGCTTAAGATTTTCAATATTTTTTTGCCTCATAACTGCACATAGTTTCATGAAATTTGGTATAATTACTCCTAATTAAGCCTATTAGCATATTTATCCAATTAACACTACGATATGAACATTCTACGACACAAATATTTGCACAAAATATAAGTATGATGCATTAAAAACAGTTGTTTATACAAGTTGTTTGAGCTTTCAAAATTATTGGCCCTGTAACTACATATAATTTTGTGAAAATTAATCTAATTACTCCTAATTACGCCTATAATAAAATTACCCAGTTATAAAATCGATATGATTATTATATGACGCTTATTTTACACAAAACATAAGTATAATCCGTTAAAAACTGCTGTTTATACAAGTTGTTTAAGATTTTCAACATTTTTTTTGCCTCATAACTGCACATAATTTCGTAAAATTTGATATAATCACTGCTAATTAAGCCTATTAGAAGATTATATAATTAAAACTTTGATATGAACATTCTACGACACTAATTTTGCACAAAACATTAGTTTGATGCATTAAAAACAGCTGTTTAAACAAGTTGTTTGAGTGTTTCAAAATTTCTGGGCCTGTAACTACATATAATTTCGTGAAAATTAATATAATTAATCCTAATTACGTATGTTATAAAATTATCCAATTAAAATTTTGATATGATTATGATATGACGCTAATTTTGTATAAAACATAAGTAAGAGGCATTAAAAACTGCTATTTATCCAAGTTGTTTAAGATTTTTAACATTTTTTTGCCTCATAACTGCACATAATTTCTTAAAATTTGATTTAATTACTCCTAATTAAGCCTATTAGAGGATTATCCATTTAACACTTCGATATGAACATTCTACGACACAAATTTTGCACAAAAAATAAGTACGATGCATTAAAAATAGCTGTTTAAACAAGTTGTTTGGGTTTTTCAAAATTATTGCCCCGTAACTATATATAATTTCGTGAAAATTAATATAATTACTTCTAATTACGCCTATTATAAAATTATCCAGCTATACATTGATGTAATTATTATATGACACTAATTTTGCATAAAACATAAGGAAGTTCCGTTAAAATCTGCTGTTTATACTAGTTGTTTAAGATTTTCAATATTTTTCTTGCCTCATAACTGGACATAATTTCGTGAAGTTTGATATAATTACTCATAATTAAGCCTATTAGAAGATTATCTAATTAACACTTTGATATGAACATTCCACGTTACTAATTTTCACAAAACATTAGTTTGATGCATTAAAAACAGCTGTTTAAACGAGTTGTTTGAGTTTTTCAAAATTTCTGGGCCTGTTACTACATATAATTTCGTGAAAATTTATATAATTACTCCTAGTTACGTCTATTATAAAATTATCCAATTTAATGTTTTGATATGATTATTATATGACGCTAATTTAGCATAAAATATAAGTAAGATGCATTAAAAACTGCTCTTTATACAAGTTGTTTAGGATTTTCAACATTTTTGGCTCATAACTACACATAATTTTGTGAACATTAATATAATTACTTCTAATTATCTCTATTAGAAGACTATCCAATTAAGACTTTGATATGAACATGCTATGACACTAAATTTGCACATAATATATGTAAGATGTATTAAAAACAGATGTTTAAACAAGTTGTTTGAGTTTTTCAAAAAGTTTGGCCCCATAACAACATATAATTTCTTAAAAATTAATATAATTACTTCTAATTATGTCTATTATAAAATTTTCCAATTAAAACTTTGATATGAATATTATATGATGCAATTTTTCGTAAAACATCAGTAAGATGCATTTAAAAACTGCTGTTTATACAAGTCGTTTAAGATTTTTAATACTTTTTGCCTCATAACTACACATAATTTTTTGAAAATTAATATAATTACTCATAACTATGCCTATTAGAAGATTATCCAATTAAGACTTCAATATCAACATCCTACAACACTAATTTTGCGCAAACCTTCAACAAGATGCACTAAAAACAGCTGTTTAAGCAAGTTGTTTGACTTTTTCGAAATTTTTGGCCACATAACTATGTATAATTTCGTCAAAATTATTATAATCACTCACAATTATTCCTTTTATGAAATTTTCCAATAAAAATATTGATATGAATATTCTACGACACTAATTTTGCACAAAACACAAGCATGATGCTTTGAGAAGAGCTGTTTAAACAAGTTGCTTTAGTTTTCAAAAACTTTTACTGCAAAACTATAGATAATTTCGCAAAAATTAATATAATTACTTTCAATTACGCCTATTATATGATTGTTTATTTAACACTCTG